>JAJLUB010000032.1:0-103056 GCA_030564085.1 Nakaseomyces uthaithaninus
CCCCCCCCGGCCCCCCCCCCCCAGATGCCCGCATTACCTGTGAGGATGCCCCACTCGCGCTGCGACTCATCTGGCTCACAGCCCCAGTCCCCACCACCGAGTCCACCGCACAAAGCCCGGTGGCCGCGATTGCGGGGTGGGCACCTGCAAAAGTCCTCCGGCACCGCGTAGGCTCGCCTCCCCCGTCGCCCCCGCGGCCCCGCTTTGTACCAACACAGCACGGAGGGTAACATGTCTCTCGGTGTTTATCTTTCGACACCCGAACAATGTGTACTTGTGCACGTATTGGCCTGTGCAAATACGTAGATAGGTATACAGCTGTGCTGTTACCCAGATTTACACGTGAAACATGATAACACACGTGTAAATTGTATTTGGCAAGGTAAAAAAAAAAGAAAGAAAGAAAGAAGTAAAGTCTAAAGTTCTGACGTTTCTGTGGGATCACATATTATATGTGCAATGTGCTTATATATGCGCCAGTCTATAGGTTCTGGAAGGAAGACCGGCGGCGGAACTGGTGCTAGTGATTGTTTTTTTTTCTAGTTGCTGCAATTTTGAAAGGAGCTGACGGGTACACCACGACAGAGGTAGATAACTCAACAGTTAATCGATAATATCAATCAAACCATCCAGGCCTAGCTTTCAAAACAAAACAAAACAAAACAAAACAAAACAAAACCGTTTTTTATTTATTTCGTTGGGCATTGAAGGAAAGGGAAGTAAAAAATAATGGGCAGATATGAATTTCTCGATGCGCTGCCTAGTGATCTGCAAGATAAAATCCAGAATATCGCTAGGGCACTGCCGAATGCTCTGAACGTGTTTGAAGAGGTGTACAATCACGGAACCATGCAGGCTGAGAAGAGTGAGAAGCGGAGGAAGGTGGTGGCCAACGACGCAATTGAGGAACACAACGTGATCTTTGCGCTTAAAAATGTGTCGGTGCTGTCTCCAGTGAGGAAAAAACTGAATTTCGTATTGCATCTTTCAAATACGGACCACAAGCCGCAGCTTTCTTTGGTACGGAGCGGGGCCATAGAGTTCTCCATTTCGAATTTGAGGGACGCGATAAAAATGGGCACTTTCCTGCCAGTGCCTGAGAAACCCAAATTACTATATCTCTTTGTGCAATTGAGCAAGTCCGATAACCAGGATCGCGACCCCATCCTTCTGACTTTGAATAAAGACACCGTACTTAGTGAATTCAAGGAATTGGGCCTTTTGGGTCAAGAAGTTACCGATTTTAATAAATGCATCGAATACATCAGAAAGCAGGCAATTTTAACCGGCTTCAAGATCTCCAACCCATTTAATCCAGCAATCGAAACTGCAGTGCCGTCATTTCATGTCGAGTGTCACAGGGGGACGAAAGAGGGTACGCTGTATTTTTTGCCTGAATATGTCATCTTTGGATTCAAGAAACCGATCTTGGTGTTTGAGTCTGCAAACATTGAGTCTATATCTTATTCGTCAATTACCAGATTGACATTCAATGTTACATTAATCACCAAAGAGGATGAAGGATACGGAAAGAAATTTGAGTTCTCCATGATAGATCAGACGGAATACTCGAAAATTGACGAATATGTTAAGATGAAACAAGTTAAAGACGAATCCATGAGTGAAGAACTGAAAGCAAAGAGTACAAATAAGAATAAGGAAAAGAGTGCAGGTGCTGATCAACCAAGTGCTCTGCAAGAAGCAACAAGACAGATGAAAAGTGAAGGTAATATAAACGATGTTCCATTTGATTCGGAAGATGACGAGGAAGCAGATGGTAACTTCGAAGCTGAAGGTGACTTATCTGATGGTAGTGAGGTTGATGATGATGATGATGACGATGATGATGACGGTGATGAAGACCATGAAGATGACAATGATGAAGACGAGGCAGAAGAGGCAGAGGTAGATGAAGAAGACCATGATACTACCAAGTACAATGCATCCACCATTGCTCAGACTCCCAGCAATCCAGGTGTGAATGCAGGTTTATTCGACTTCCCAATAGAAACACCAAGTTTTGAGATACCTATTGAACTAGAGGAAGATGAGGGTGATGAGGGCTCTGGAGTTGAGTACGATTAGCCATTATCACGATACGAAAATTCGTTTAGAGCTGCAGTGTACAATCTCAATGCTATGATTTGAAAATATACCTCCAAAGCAATAGCTTTACTATGGACATGATAATGTTTTGTATGACTTAGTTTACTATGCATTTAAGTTCTCTAAATGTGACTACAAATTATGTACACATAATGCAGCATCAATATTATTCTTCTAATATATAATTACCCAAGTTATCCATCTTCAAATTTCCAACACCAGAAGAAAGAGCTTCTATGATACGTTCGTTTTCTTCATCCTGTTCATCTTCACTATCTGTCTCCTCCTCCTCCTCTTCTTCTGAGTAGTAGTCATCATAATCTGAGCTTTCCTCCTCCTCTTCACCTTCTTCATCCTCTACGCCATCTTCTTCGTCTGAGTTGTACTCTGCATTTCTCATATTTTCTACAGCTTCTTCAAGATATCTGTCACCAGGATGCTTCTTACTGAATCCTGAGGCTTGTACTAGTTCATCCAGATTATCAGTTCTTTTTACATCTCTGTTAAAGTCTGGGTAGACGTATTTGTAGCCTTCGCCAAACCCATCGGTATCGAGCATTCCGGAACTAGGTTTAGGATCATATTTTAGCTTTTTTTTGAAGAATCTTCTGATACAGTCGACGTCCCTCTTAAAGTAAAATTCTGCTTCCTTATGTTCGATAGAAATAGATTGTGGGAAATCAATAACTACAAACCCACAATCGTCCTCCCCATCCAAGGTTCCTTCGTGCTTCATCATGATATTGAATTCGTTAAAATCACAATGAATCAGTCCACTGTTTGCTAGTTGCACGATAAACATCATGAGATCACTATACAGTTTGGGGATGTTCTTGTGTTTTCTGAGTCTTCTCATGGGGTAGCCATCAATCAAGTCCATAACCACGACATGTCTGGAACAGCCGTATGGATGGGGCACGATGAAACCTTTAGAATGCAGCATTGCTAGGAACTGATACTCCTTGCTAGCTGCTAACTTAGACAAATGCATCCAATTGGTACCCTGGTTGCTGTTTTTCAAGTAGTCTCTCTTGTTCTTGACGGTCTGGAAAGAGGTCCTTCCGAGTCTGTGTATTTTCATCACCTTGGCCACACCATGCTTGTCACTCACCTGCAGGATGTCCGATTCCTTACCGACACCAATCGTGTTCCCGACACTGTATATGACTTCCTGGTTCAGCAGTGACTTCAGCGCGAGGTAGTCGATCCCGTTGTAGGTGAGTCTGTACCCATCGTACTTCGCATTCCGCACTTTCGAGATCAACTTGAGCTTCGCGAGGTCGCTGATGGACCGGCTGGTCCCCGACATGGACCGCATCTTCGAGATCTGGTGGATCAGCTGCGTAGGGACCACCTCGTGGTTCCTGCTCCCTTGCTCCACTGCCTGCAACACACGGAAATCCTCCGCGGTCAGGTACCTCATGTGCGACGTATCCAGCTTCATTTTTTCTTACCTAATTACCTAACTAGACGGCTCTCTACAAGTAAGGTACAGCTCACAGCAAGATTCGCAACTTCCGCCCCCCTCAATACTCAAAATAACACCCGCAACTGTTATAGCTCATCGCAAAATTTTACCATTTTTTCATTATTTGCATAATTTTTCATAAATATTTTTTTTTTTTCACCACTAGGGCCCAGTGCGCAAACCCTAGTGCGGGCACCCAGAAACCCTAAGGTCCCATGTAGGGCTGACACAGGACAGCTCAAACAGCGCATGCCACGGTAAACCACATGCACAAGCCTACCCTGGTCACGGGGCTCTCATCCCAACTACATGTCAAGCCGGGTAAATTGACAACAGCCCGTCTTTCCCTTCCCTTCCCGCACCACCCCCACTATCTTATTCCCGCAAGGGAGAGCTAAAAAACCAGTGCGTTGTGTGTGGCCTGTACGAGCATCGCAGAGTTTCCGCGTGGCCGGTCGTTGCACAGCTCAAATCGCTCCCACTTTCCCTGCCCCCCCATCCACGACCCCGTGCGCAGTTGCCACTGGCTTCGTTAACGCACCTCCCCACCGTACATCGTCCTGCGCATCACGCCGGCCCCACGTACATCACCGCAAATGTTGGGTGCCGACCCCACGCTCCACTTTCTGGGGGGCCCAGCCCACCCCCCCCCCCAGGTGCTGTCACCAACCGTCGGGTCCAACCGCCCCCGCCTTCCGTCCGGCCCGGCCTCGTCCTGCAAGGCGTACTTTACTGCACGCACAGCGCCCCCCCCCCCGGCTGCCGCGTCTCTGCTGCGTCTCGCCTTTTGTTGTCAAAACAAACAGGGCAGGTAAACACTTCCACTTCCTATTCGGGTAAGTAAAATATTACGTTGCCGACTTTTGGCTGCGCGTGGTTCTTCGAGGAAAGAGGGCTCCCACGACACGGCCGCGGGACTCAGTAATAAATTAAAGTTTTAAATTAAACCCAGCGGGCACAGACTGTTGCCGGTGAGCGCCCTCTGCACAAGCAGCGCGCACGCTCTGCACAAGCAGCGCGCGCTCTTAGTACTTGGGATAAAGAACTCCTCGAGCTTTGTTGGTAACCTTGTCCAGTCCAATTAACGATGAATCGGTCTATATAAGAGAGTGTGTGATTTTAGAAAATGTGGCTATTGCCCGATACTCTCTCCCCACGCCGTGGAGACTATCTGACTGGAAGAACACACCGGTACTCTCATAGTTGTATTGAGATATCCGAAATAGTAAACAAAGTCGACGTGAAATTGAAATAAACGACGTGAAATAGAGAAAAAAAACAACAACACTCTCTTTCTTCAGCCTCAAAAACATATATATAAACTACGGAGGTAAACAAAACCCCGCATCATGGTGATAAACACGTACGCACTTGTTCTGTGGCTGCTGCTGCAGGTAGTGAGGTGCGATGTTGCCTTGGTGGGTCCAGCTCTGGACGAGTCGTACGATGCGTCCAGTGGGTTCGCGCAGGTGGAGGTGGACTGGCTCTACACCCCGAACGCGCCATTGCAGCAGGACTTCACGCAATTTACTTTCTCGCTGTGCTCAGGCCCAAACTACAACATCCAGGCGTTCGAGACCATCGGAAACTCGAAGGACACCAGCTCAATGAAATATGTAGCCAAAATCCCAAACACCATTGGCTCCAACGGGTACTACTACATCCAGATTTTTGCACAGACCAAGGACGGGTACACCATACACTACTCCCCTAGGTTCAAGCTGACGGGAATGGTGGGGGCTAAGCTCGCAGACACAACCATCAACACAGTGGCGCCCACCCCGGAAACAAGGGTGACCACAGGCGATATTGGAGCCACGATCGACTCCCGGAGCTTCACCGTGCCGTACACAAAGCAGTCCGGACTGGTGAAATACGCACCCATGCAGACGCAGCCTGCAACCCATATCTCAGCCAGCACATGGTCAAGGCGGTACGAAACCAGCTCGGTCTCCTACTTCACTACTAACAGCCAACAGCCTGAGCAGCATACCACGGTAACACCAGGCTGGTCCTACTTCATCTCTTCAATGCCCAATTACGCTTCTCCCGCACCAATGCCGTCGAACAATGGCGGTTGGTACGATCCAAAGAAAAGACAATCACTCACTACTAGAAAAATCAATATGAACAGCCTGTTGAAAAGGAGACAGTGAAAATAATAAAATATCGTTGCCTAACTATACTTTCCCACACATGCCTTATGTTCGACGATTTTTAGTCATTTTCTTATATTTGTTCACAATGTGTTCAGATCGGTATCTGATAGTCCTTGCAAACGACAATTCCAGATAAAGGTGTTACAAACTGACGCCATTATTATTTGTTTGTGGTGTCTTCCCCTCCCCCACCGATTCGACGAAACTCAATTCCAAAAAGTGGCATAAATTTCAAACCATTTTTACTATTAAATTCAAAACATGAATTATTTCCCTCCCCACAAGCCTGTGTTAGTTTTATTATATTCCCAAATTTTTCTAGAAAAGTTCCACATACATTGTGATACAAGATTATTCTTTTTTTTTGTTTCAAATATTCCGTTTTATTGCCTATCCACAAATAGGCTTCCATCAAGTTATGATCAATAATGATACCCATTACGAACCTGTTTTCATATTTCATTTTAAAAAAAGAATGTTTTTATTTGTGCTATTAAACAAAAGTCTTCGAACGATAACTATGAACAACAAACAATTTCAAATTATTGTTGTCTGTGACAATGAGTGATATATTCCTAATAAATTCAAAAGAAATACCCAATTGTAATAATAATATCTGTGTCTATATTTTTATGTCCTATTCATTTTTTGTATTATTCATTTGCTAAGTTTTTTATTATTTTTCTTTTCTAATTATTTTGAGAGGATTTTGTTATGCGGTAATGCACGTCCACTTAATTCAATATTCAAGTGAAATTGCTTCATTAAGTATAAGAATTATTACTATACAAAAGATATAAAATATTCTTTAGTTCTCTTATTGTCTGCATTTAGTTTTTGGAATTCAAAAAGCAACAACAACTCATTATCTACTCTTCTGCGATGGCAGAAGTGTTTTCATCCTGGCTCTTTTTCAAGTTCTTTGGCATGTTCTTCCTGTGACCGGTGAATGATCTCGATCTTTGACCAGAACCGCTGAAGTTCTTGGATCTGGTGGCTTCTCTCTGCATGTCATATTGCTTCTTAGTCATTATATTCAACTTCTTCCCCTTGTATGACAAAATCTCACCACCCTCCTTGTCGTCAGCACCAGCTGGTGCGTATTCTTCCTGAAACTTGTTGGCCTCTTCCAAGTTTTGGAACTCAACAAAAACAATACCATTGAAGTTCTTCTTATGATCTCTCCTCAATCTAACCTGGTTAACGTTGGCAAGTTTTTTGAAAAACTCTTCAATATCCTCTTGCAAGTTGTCACTCTTAGCCTCATCGTTTTGCTCAGTAGTGGCTTCACCCTCTTTGTTTTCTGCTGGTTGTTCCTCCTCATGTGGAAAGTTCATGACTACTAAGGTTCTCTTATTCTGATCCTTCTTAGCTTCCTTGAATTTATCATCGTTTTTGTTCCACACCAATGGGACACGTCTCTTCACATTCTCACCATCCTCAGAAACCTCCAAAATTTCACTAGTCCTCAACACCTCAACCACCTTATCCATAGGTCTGAACTTCTTCATACGGTTGAAAGTAGCAATAGTACCAATTGGCACCCACCCGTCGTTCTTCTCAGCCGTGGAACGCAAAAATTTGTCATATGGGAAGTTAAACTCGGAGAAATAAAACTCTACCTGCTTCAAACATTGCTTGGAGACATCAGTAGTGAACTCAATGTTGGCGTAGGAGTTGCGTCTAGCTTGTTGTTCGTCAGCCATTTCGGATTTCGTTGTATATTGTATAATGGTGTCTCCTCTTGGCCAACCTATACGAAGGAGAGGAAAATATAAAGGTCACTGTTAACAGTTTCACAACAAAGGAGAATCCAAATAAATGCAGATCCAGAAAAAGAAGTCTACGTTTGTGAATAGCACCTTGAGAACAACGGATCATAAAACATCAGAATGCAATAGTATAGCTCATCGCGATGAGGGCATCAATTGTTCAAACCGAAATTTTTTTTCAAAAGTTACCCGCCTCCCAAGGTCAAAAATCAGAGAGGGTAGATGCGTACGAAGTGATTAAGTGCAGCATGAAATGCACATAGTGTACGACTATGTACATGTGACCTGATTTTGGGTATGGGTTATTGAGTTTGTATTGGCAATCCTACATAGCACCAATCAAGCCAATAAAACGAGATCTCTTAGCGTATTCAATTTTGGATTGACACTCAGCGGGTGTTTCTTACTAACAATGTGTCGCTTTTGCCATCTCTCCCGCTTCTGATCTCCTGAAGTGCCTTACTTTATCCTATTTCAGACCTCTGTATTTGTCGGCAGCCGACCCTTCTTCAATTCGGGTAAAATAACTAAGTTCAGCCTTTGCATTCAAATTTTCGCCTTTACAAATGTATAATTACAAATATCTGGTATAAATATATATTTGTTGAAGATCATTAGACAGACCGACAAGGGCCTTTCAATTGCCAATCGTCTCGTGTCCACACTCGGTGTGTGTGGACACTATGCCCGAAGAAAACCCATTCAGCTTCACGCACACGAAAGCGTTTGCACAATTGATGGACGTCCTTATTTTCTTAGTGTTTCTAGAGTTCATACTGTTCTGTATCATTGAAGCAGCAGTATAGTGTGCACATATTGTTCAATTGATGGCATTCATCAGACCGCACAGTAACCAGTACACCACATCCAAGGATACGAATCTACACGTGCTGGTAAATAGTCTCTCTGTTATACAGAGCACCCAGAGCCCATAAAGACTACTATATGAACTGTGAAGGTACTTCATTTGCTAATATATAAGAAACAATCCATCAAACTACCAAAAACAAGAGCAAAATAGACTAGTTTATAATGACGAACAGTGATGATTGGGTGGAGAATCTGCTGAATCCAGATCTGGTGAAGGAATGGAAGACCACCACTGCAAATACTCCTTCACCAATGTGGTACAGCGGCTCTGGAGCCGTTGGAGAGAAGCAAAAGGGGAGTGGCACAACTAGGAAGGCACAAAAAGCTGATATTGCTGGGCTTCAAGTACAAAAGGCATGGGAGATTGCATTGGCACCAGCAAAGTCCATTCCTATGAACTTCTTCATGTCTTACATGTCGGGTACATCACTGCAAATCATCCCTATCATGACTGCATTAATGCTGTTATCTGGGCCAATTAAAGCTGTATTCACAATTAGACAAGCGTTCAAACCTGTTTTAGGAAACCCTGAGTCCCAGAATCAAGTTTACGGTATAATGTGTTTGTACATTGTCTTCCAAGCTGTGCTAGTATTTATCGGTTTGCAAAAACTAAACGCTATGGGCCTAATACCTAACAAAACCAGTGATTGGATGGCATGGGAAAACATTGTTAACTATAATAAAAATTTGAAAGCCTTCACTTTTTAATGATTGGTTGTAAATTATGATTTAGCGTAGTTACATTTGTGTGAAAACATATATTTTTTGGTATATATATAGATTTTCATAGATTAATGCAAGACGATGAAATGATACATAAATATTTATAACATTTTTTTTATTGGGGGGTATCTTCAGCAGTCTTGAACTTGGCCTCGAATAGCTGCTGAACATTGTACTTTTTGTACTTTTTACTATAGACTCCATCAAGGACAGACATACCAATATTGTTTTTGAAACATTCTACCATTATAACTTTCTCATAATTCTTAAGGTCTACCTTATGATCTCCTAATTTCATGACAGATCCAACAACTTGATTAATAATGTCCATTCTCTCCATTGTGTTGAAGTTTCTTCTAGTAACTTCAACGGCAAATTTGATGCGTTCACCAGTTTTGAAAACAGGCTCAATTATTTGGTCGATTAATAGTTGCAGTTGCTCTTTAGTGGCATTGCATGAATATGTAATAGGCGTGAGTTTCTGGATATATCTCGTCCGTTTGACTTTGTTATTTGGATTGCTGAAATCTTCAATAACTTTCTGAACAAGTACCGTTGGTATTACAGGCTTCCTGGTTTTGAAAAACACAACACATTCACAATTCAGGTCAATGGATTTCAAAAGTTGCTTTTTGTCCTGATCTTCTTTCTTCTCTTTTAATTCCTCCAGTTCCTTAGCAATTTCTTCCTCAATCGAGAGTCCTTCTTGTCCACTTTCCTTATCTTCACTTTCGTGCGTTACATCACCGTATATCTCCTCTATCTTTTCCTCCAAAATACCAGCTAATTCCTGGATAGCTTGACGCTCCTTGCGTCTTGAGCAGGTAGCATATAGACCAGAAGTACCTGGATCCAAAAATCCAGATGCTACTTTGAACTTCTTTACTCTTTTAGCATCGTTTCCATCGTTTCCTCTCTTCGTGCCCATTGAAATTAATTTGAGATACTTTTTTCAACTAGGAATCATCAACTAATTCAATTTAGTTGTTAATGGAATGAGAGAATTCTGATGTTTATGTTGTTTCAAATATTTTGTGATTCTGTTGCTCATCGCAAGATTTTTTCAATCTTCCGAATCAATTTTGTCATGGCTTCATTAAACACCGAAATATTGTTTCACTCGGTTGTGTGTTTACTTGACAAACTATATGTGTCGAATATATGCTTACTCTAAGAGAATGAAATATATAAAATTGGGTAGACAAGCTATCGTCTATTGAAAAATTTGGCCAACCTGTTTGCACCATTATTTTCGGAGCCATTCCATTCCAAATTGAATATACTTGAGTTGTCATCTTCTGGTGGTGGAGAATTGGCTGGTGGTACAACTCTAATTTTACCGATCAGTATATTAGCATCTTCAGGCCTCAATCTTGAATACTTTCTGGATCTAATTTGTTGATCTAGATACTCATTTGGATCCAATGCCTGGAGTAGTAGGATTGATTGACGTAACTCAATGAATGTAGATTCTAGAGATTTGATATTGTTCTCAATCTGGGAGTTTGATTGTGATCTACCATCATCTTCCAAATTTGGTGTCTTTGGAGTTTGCAAACCATGTGGTACATTCCCGCCTTCAGCAGTTTGAGGGAAAATCTTGGGGATGATACCTTCCAAATACTTCATGTCCACTTCAAAATTATCAACACTTTCCCTGGTGATATATTGTGGCGTCTCATGTAGAAGAACATCCATGAATTGTCTGGTCAAGGAATCAAATTCACGGAAGATCAACAGTATCTGTACGCTATATGGTAGATTTATTAATGTAGTTGCAAACATCATTTCCAAAAACTGGGCCAGGTCGACAATAGAGATATCTGGGTCAATTCTTCTGTCCACAGAATTCCAATCAAGTGAGACAGTCTCTAATATGTCTTTCAATTTTGTGTCAATTAGATCAATCAATTTATCTTCAGCGTATTTTCTACTTTCTTTGAAGTGATTCGTAGAGGAAAGCTTAATCTCAATTTCAGGGTTTTCCAGAATATTGTCACGGGTCATTAACTTACTCATTTCCTTAGATGCAATTATAAAATAATCCAAGTTGATCAGTAATTGAGCAATTTCTTCTCTTGAAGTTGTTTCCAACTTATCTCTAATTCTACGATTGACAACGCCATTCAAGATACTATCGACTGTATTAACCAAAATACCGCTGAGAGAATGTAGATTATGGCGATAGAAATTCGAAATAAATGAAGTCAACTTTGCATAGACCTTTTGTGTCATTGTACATGTCATCGGATATAGTGGAGAAAATGGGAGTGTTACTGCAAATTGTCCATCTGGAGTCTCATAAATCATATCTGGATCATCTTTCATCCAACATATTTTCACAACCTTTTCATAGAAACCTTTATCATTTATCGTTAATGGCATGAAGTCATCATCGCTTAGCATAACTTGAAAATCTTTATCAAATGTTGAGACTGTCATTTTGCAGTATTTGTCAAACAAAGCCAGCATGATTGCATATAAAGGATCGATATTCAGTTTGTAGTTCTCCATAATACAAATATAAACTCCAAGAAAATCTTTGAACTCAATGACGTCTTTATCTGTTTCCAGTATATTATCTAAGAAATATTTGAAATATGGTTTCAATCTCATCATTAGTGTATCCCAAAATTCATTAGTGGCATTATAATTGTTATCAACAAAAATGAAATCAGTTGCCCTATTAAGGTTAATGTCATACAATAAGAAACCCACTATTCTCAGCAGGTAGTCCTTCATAAATTGTAAAGATAATGATTCCTTAAATTCATCATGTGTTGTTTTTGAGATTGCATTAGTTCCTGAAGCCGATTTCCAAGATAAAGGTTGAATGGTTTTCGATTTTTTAAACTCATATTCCTTTGTGAATTCTGATATCAGATATGGAGTCTCATTTAGTGTTTGAAAAATCATGATAGAATCGTGAAATGATTCAAGATTAAAAAACTGTTCCAGTTCTAATTTTTTTAGGCTTTCTTCATCCCTCATAGATATTTCGATTGGAGAGTTAAACTTGAAACTCTTTAATTTCATGATTTCTCTGGTATTTAACCATTTTGGTAATAACTCTTGCTCATAAGTAAAGTAAAATGTATCTCCCACAGTAGAAAGATTTTTCCCCAAATTAGAATTCAAGGAATTCTTTATGAGATTTATGCATTCATCTTTAGTGACCAGCTTTAAATACGGGATAGAGTTGTAAATTTCTTTCAGAAACTTGAAATCATAATCTCTGAATTCTTGTAAATACAACTTTTCGAGACTATCCAGATTTTGAAGAGCTTTGAAAAAATTTCCCTCAGTGATTAAATCTTGACATTTATTAGATAACTCTAGCAACCTCAAAACTTTATTAATTAAGATAATTGCTTCTGTTATCTTTAAGGATGTTTTTTTATCATTCAAAAAGACCTGCTTCTGTCTAATCAATTCATTAGTGGAGGCTGATAAAGTTTTTTGAAAGTCTCCAACTTCTCGTGTCAAAGACAATTCAACCATTGACTGGATTTCTGCAATCTCCTCAATTGATGTTTCTAGTTTATCGTTTATTTGCGAGTCTTGTAACAATTGAAGTTCTAACCCCTGAAAGTTATCTTCAATTGAGTTTTCTAACTCACCTATTATCATTTCCAGCGTACCATTTTCTGTATAATTTCTCAAAAATGGAACCCATTTGTCAAGAGCTCTGGGATCCAATTCAAGCTTTGCATCTAGAACTTCAAATTCTTTAGTTTTGGTGCCCACCACAGCCTTCTTCTCTTGCTCAAAAACAGATGACAATGTTGCAGTGGAAGTTTCCAAAAGAACCTCCTGGAAATCTTTGGATACAATATTCTTGGTCTCCTGATCCATTTTTTGATGTCAGATTGAAATATAGCTCCGAATATTGCGGATGTATTATGAATAAAACAGATACTAGTAGATATAACCTTTGTCCTATTGTAGTTATGAAGGGGACTCCGGAACCTCCTTTCTCCCCCACTTGGAAGTATGCAAAAAATATCGAAATTAGTGTCTTTCTCTGAAAAAAAAATCAAAGAAAATCAGACAAGTTTGAAAACCTAAATATAATGAAGTTAGGAACACTTATCTGTTTATTATTGTTTGTAATACCCCCCACAAACTGTACATGGACATCTAAAACATTACCTTAACTATGATTATAGGTGAAGTTCCATCTGCTTATTTATCGACAAAAAGATAACAACTCGTTTGACATGATATAATTGCTACCACTATAAAATCAATGTATATAGCTTTAATTCATACTTTCTTCCCTAAAAGATGGACTATTCACAGAGGCAATAAGTCTCTATTGTTACTAGGAAGAGTCTCGAAATGCGTCTTTTTTCCATTTTTTTTTTTTTTTTTTTTTGGCTTTGGTATGATGATATTTATTTCAGATATGCGTTTTAGTAGTATACAAAGTTTATAATTATAATATTACGTAATCTGAGACTGATACTCAGTACAGATCAGAAGAATTCTTTACAATACATCCTTGTTGTCCTTCGGGCTTGGTTACCAAGCTTCCAATCTCGTAAACAGTTTCATTCGCCTGTTTCAACAGCTCTTTAACTCTTGCTACGTTAGACTGATTAACGATCAAGACCATTCCAATACCCATATTAAATGTCTTTAGAATATCATCAACAGGAATGTTACCAGCCTTACCGAACCATTTGAATACTTCTGGAACTGTCCAAGTGGACATGTCAACTTGCGCTTGTAGATGTTTTGGTAAAGCACGAGGGATGTTTTCGACAAGTCCACCACCAGTGATATGTGCTAAACCTAAGAGCAAATTCTCCTTAATGGATGGTAGTAGTTGCTTCACATAGATTCTGGTTGGTGTTAAAATTGCCTCACCAAGAGTCTTGGATCCGTCCCAGGGGCACGTTTCTGACCATTCAAGGCCAACATGGCTAATAACTTTTCTGACCAACGAGAAACCATTGGAATGGACACCATCCGATGCTAATCCCAATAGAATGTCGCCCTCTTGCATTTGGTCAGTTAATGGAAGAATAGCGTCTCTGCGGACAGCACCAACAGCGGTACCATTTGTATCATAATGGCCAGCAGGATACATACCCGGCATCTCTGATGTTTCTCCGCCCACTAGTGCACATCCACTCTGAATACAACCTTTTGTAACTCCAGAAACAAAGTCTGCTGCAATTTTAATATCCAAGGCGCCAGTAGCAAAGTAATCCAGGAAGAACAATGGTTCAGCTCCTTGAACGACTAGATCATTTACATTCATTGCAACCAAATCAATACCAACAGTGTCATGTATGTTTGTTTCTTGTGCAATTATTAGTTTTGTACCTACACCATCAGTGGCACCAACCAAAAGTGTGTCACTGGTATCATATCCCGCTTGCTTTAGATCAAAAACACCACCGAAACCACCGATATCCGAATCGGCACCGGGTCTTCTCGTTGATTTCACCATGTTCTTGATCTCTTCAACAAATTGGTTACCGGCGTCGACTGATACACCTGCATCTGCATAAGTAATACCTTGACCACCGACTTGTTCCTGTCTGAAGGCGCGGTGTGCAATGTCTTTACGGAAATATCTGTCCTTGAACTGAATACAATCAACAGCCTTATATGCATTGTCTACTGCATCTCTGACTGATGAACCACAAGCAGAAGCGGCAATCACTCTACCTCCTGAAGTTACCAGCTCTCCCTTATCGTTAATTGCTGTACCAGCATGGAAAACGTAAGAGTCGCGAGGCAAACTCTTCTCATCAATTTTAATGATGTCTCCCTTTTGGTAGCTCTCAGGATAACCACCAGCAGCGAGGACAACTGTTGTTGCAAAACAGTTGGGTTTCACCTTGATCTCTACTGAGTCCAGTCTATGCTCAGCAGCAGCAAGGAATACTTCGCCAAGGTCAGTGTCATCTGTCAGTAATGGAATAACACTCTGTGTCTCTGGGTCACCAAATCTCACATTATATTCCAGGACCTTAGGGCCAGATTTTGTTAAGATTATGCCTGTGAATAAACATCCAACGAATGGAATACGCTCCTTCCTGAAACCATCAATAGATGGCTTGATGATTTCGCTGTCAATCTTCTTCAAGATTGACTGGCTTGCCACAGGAGCTGGTGCGTATGTGCCCATACCACCAGTGTTCAGGCCTGTGTCGTTCTCACCGATACGTTTGTGATCCTGCGCAGCAGGCAAGTTGAAGTAGCTGTAGCCGTCCGAAATCGTCAGGATGGAGATTTCGTCACCTTCCAAGAACTCCTCGATCACCACGGAGTCGCCTGCGGACCCGAACTGTCTCTCGACCATGATAGTGTCCAGAGCCTTCAATGACTCCGCTCTGTTTTCGGGGATAAGCACACCTTTCCCTGCGGCAACACCATCGGCCTTGAGGACAACCTGGTGGTCTACCGACTCCAGATACGCCCGCGCGCTGGCGTGGTCGCTGAAGCTCCGGTACTCCGCAGTGGGGATCCCATGTCTCTCCATGAAGTCCTTCGAGAACGCCTTGGAGCCTTCCAGCTGGGCGGCCTTCCTCGAGGGCCCAAACACAGGCACACCAACACGCTGGAACAGGTCGGTGACACCGTCAATCAGCGGAATCTCCGGCCCCGGCACAACCAGCCCAATATCCTCACCAACAGCAAACTCTACCAGCTTCTCAAAATCACGTGACTCGCAAGACAGGTCCAGACAGGTAGTCTTCTCGAGAGCAGCGACGCCGCCGTTCCCCGGAGCGACGTAGACGTGCTCCACCGTGGGCGACTGCACCAGCTTCCACACCAGCGCGTGCTCCCTGCCCCCGGCACCCAAAACCAACACTTTCAAACCCATCGCTTTTCTCTTTTTCTGTTCAAATTACGTCCAGTGTATACCCCGCTTTCTGGCACTAATGCAGTAGCCTGAAAACTTGAAACGTCTCACTTCTATCCTTTCAGATGCACAATTGCCAAACACGCACCAGACACTGCAGCTTATATATCGCGAGTGACCTGCATTGGGCTGATCAATTATTAATTAGTGCAGCACCCAATATAACAGAGATGGGCTCTCTCTGCTGTGCACCGCAGCCCGCAGCAACAAAAAAACCCTGACTCCTCTCTGCACAGACAAACACACGCACAGACACACACGCACAGACACAGCACTCCCCCCCACCAGCTGCAAACGACCCACCGCACAAAGCAAAGTACACGTGACTCCTCCAGGCCGTACGTCGTGCAAGCACACACACATCACATCGCACTCGCCGCAGATGACTTCTCTCTGGGCGTTACCCGGGTGGATGATTCATTTTTTCTCGCCGGGCCCTCCGGTGCTGTTTCGCTGTAGCTCCACGTACAGTGTGAGTACACGTGGATACCCGTCGATAAACATATTATCTGAAATTTCACGTGTAAATATATGTACATACGTATAAACCACGTGTTTTTGTTTTCTAATTTTTTTTGATTTTTTTCCACCAAAATGGTGCGTCTCCCGCGGTTCGAACTGCGCTGGTGTCAGTTCTGAGCTCTGGCTGAGCTTTAAAGCCTGCACATCGCTGATCACATTGCGAACTCTTTGTGTGAACAAGTTGCGCTGTTCTTCTCGTTGCGGTTTGGCCAAGGCTTGTGCAGCTATAACACAGAACATCAGCCTCCCCCTTCACATGTTGAGGTGTACTCGCGTATGGCGAAGAGCGTATACTCGCAGCTCCCGCCACGCCGATGTGGTGGTCATCGGAGGCGGGCACGCGGGCTGCGAGGCCGCAGCAGGTGCCGCCAGAACAGGTGCGCGGACGCTGCTGGTCACACCCGCCGTCGACAAGATAGGTACGTGCTCCTGCAACCCCTCCATCGGCGGGGTCGGCAAGGGCACGCTGATCAAGGAGGTGGACGCGCTCGACGGCGTCGCCGGCAGAGTCACGGATCTCGCCGGCATCCACTTCAAGATGCTCAACCAGAGCAAGGGCCCCGCGGTGTGGGGTCCCCGGGCACAGATCGACCGGGAGCTGTACCTGCGCGAGATGCAGAGCGTGCTCTCCAACTACAAGAACCTGACTCTGCGCCAGGGCAAGGTCGAGGACCTGGTCCTCTCAGAGGACCGCACAGGAGTCCAGGGTGTGGTGCTGGACGATGCCACCGTCATTACTGCCTCGCGAGTCGTCATCACCACAGGCACTTTCCTGGGTGGGGAGATCCACATCGGGATGAAGTGCATACCCGCCGGAAGAATCGGCGAAGCTCCGACATACGGATTGAGCAAGACTTTGTGGGCAGCAGGTTTCAAACTGGGAAGATTGAAAACTGGCACGCCGGCGCGTCTAGATGGCAAAACGATAAACTTCTCCAACTTGGAAAAACAGTTCGGGGACGAAACTCCCCACCCAATGAGCTTTCTGAACAACGAAGTTGCTATCAAGCAGCAGTTGCTTTGCTACGGCACTTCCACCACTACTGAGCTTCATGACTATCTGCGACAGAACTTGGACAAGTCCCTGCATATAAGAGAAACTATCAAAGGTCCTCGATACTGTCCTTCAATAGAGGCAAAGATTATAAGATTCTCCGACAAGGCCTCGCATAAAATTTGGC
Source organism: Nakaseomyces uthaithaninus (assembly GCA_030564085.1). Classification (NCBI taxonomy): domain Eukaryota; kingdom Fungi; phylum Ascomycota; class Saccharomycetes; order Saccharomycetales; family Saccharomycetaceae; genus Nakaseomyces; species Nakaseomyces uthaithaninus. The sequence continues at coordinate 17,688 of JAJLUB010000032.1, forward strand.
TAGAACCAGAAGGCCTCAACACTGATGTAGTTTATCCAAACGGAATCTCAAACTCAATGCCCGAGGATGTTCAGGAGAAAATGATGCGAATGGTCCCTGGTCTCGAGAATGTGAAACTTATCCACCCAGCATATGGAGTGGAGTATGATTATGTGGATCCTACACAACTGAAACACACACTTGAAACCAATCTGCTCAGAGGATTGTACTTAGCAGGTCAAATCAATGGTACAACTGGCTATGAAGAAGCCAGTGCACAAGGGCTAATAGCCGGTGTTAATGCCGGCTTAGCAAGCCAAAGCAAACCAGAGATGGTACTGTCAAGGGCAGACGGATATATCGGAGTTCTTATCGATGACCTGGTGACTAATGGTGTAGTGGAACCTTACAGGATGTTTACCTCAAGATCTGAATTCCGTATCAGCACACGAGCCGATAATGCTGATCTAAGACTCACGGAACTCGGGAGGATCGCCGGATGTGTAAATGACCAGAGATGGTCCCGATTCCAGGAAGACAAGAGAGAATATGACGCTTTGAGAAATAAATTGATGAGCTTTAATATGAATGCCCGAAACTGGACCAACAAATTAAATGCACCTGTTTCCGACTCGGCTAAGAACAGAACAGCTTGGGAAGTGTTCCGATACCATGGCATCAACCTGAGATATTTGGCTGAGAAAATCCCCGAATTGAATATCGACATAGGTCATATCCCTAACCACGTAACGTTGAAGATAGACGTGTCAGCAAAATATGACCCTTACATCGTAAAGCAAAAACAATTTGTTAGGGCTTTCCAAGCTGACGAAGGTATCCGACTTCCACGCAGTTTTGACTATAACACCCTCCCTACCTTATCCAGCGAGTGCAAAATGCTATTGAACAAGGTTCAACCGGAAAACATCGGACAAGCTAGGAGAATTCAAGGAGTGACAGCCGCTGCACTCTTTGAACTATACAAACTGAACAAACAGACACGATCATCTGCATGATAAAGGAGCATAAATACCCGTGATGACGAAGTAGAGCACTCAGGAACAACATGCATGTTTGCTCCCATCCTCGCTCTCGAACACTCACTCACCCTGCATAACACTGTAAATAACCTATACCAATGCATCCCAACACATTTTCCATTACTGTATATTCCGCTACTAAAACAATAGACAACCACCGCTAGAATGCCCATGGATAAATATATAAATACATGTGTGTATGTACATATATATATAACTTGTTGATGGGACCTATCACGTGCAAAGAAACACCCGCAGAGAGAACGAATTTTAGAAGAGTGCCATACTGCATCCAGGCGTTACACGTGACTACAGAATGTGCTGGGGGATTTTCGGTCCTGCACTGAGCATAAGGGGATAATGGGAAACAATGAAAAAAATAGAAGAATCACGACAAGGCACTTTTAGCTAAAAAGATTGACATGTGTTGCTATGGGACGTTGACAGGTGTCTGAAGTGGTTCCGAACGGCATATCCTGGTGTACTGAATCGAATACGATAGAACTTAAGTGGTGCGAATTGGTTTGGCACATTTCCTGGAGGTTGTCGCAGATTTCTTTGCTGTTTAAGTTGTATTGAACCGGAAAATCAAGAAGTTCAAGACATTCCAGATTGGTTCCAGACTACTGGCCTCACTGCAAGTGTTAAGAAAAGCAAGCCTGACTACTAACACTTTTGTGGTAGGATCTCCCTTTTATTATTTTTTGATACAATCCAATAACCAGGTCCGAATACGGTATAGATAATATTTATATTCTGGTCTTCCGGGTGTTTTCCGTTCCATTTTAAATTATTCTTCTCTATTTTAATATTCTTACCGGATAAAACGCCGGCTTGGAGATACCCAACAGTTAAAAATGAATAATGATCCTATATTTGCAGTGCAACAAGGACAAAATAACGAAAGTAATTCTCCTGATATTCAGAAGTATGAACTGAACAATAATGAAAGTGACCAGACTCCAAATGCAGACGATATCTATCTTTACAATCAACTGAGGCGGGTATCAGAACAGATGGTTCCCAGCCGAGAACAGTCGGTGTCTCCTGTGCAATCGCTGCCGTCTGAGCTACCCATCTCTAGGAACATCAGCACTACAAATCTATTAAATAACCTGAGAAGTCCGCCAAATTTTTCAAAGGATGACGAAAGTAACATAGTTCCAGACCTTTCGGTTAGTCCCGAAGAAACTTTGGATAAAAGCTTACTTGCTGCAGATAACAGGGATGAAGCAGCAGTAGAAAATCCTATAGATAATGAAGATGCCACAAACAGCAATGGTCAAACTGATCAAATTAACCAAGCAAATGGCGATGTTAAGAAATCGGAGGGTGTATTTGAATTCTTACGACTAGACACGTCAAAACAAGGAGGTAACACAGTTAATGAAGACCGAGTTCAAAGTGATCAAATTCAAAACACGGAATCCCAAAATTTAAAGAACAGTGTAAATAAAAAACGAAAACTAAGTAATGATGATGTTGAGAAAAAAACAACCCAATCATCTGCGAAATCCAACCAGAAACCTTCGAGTCTTGTGAATAGTACACCGGGTTCACTGGAGTCCTCTACGCTAACCACCTCAGATACAATACGAGCAAATGATGATAATGATGTGAATGCGACAAGTCCGAAGCATGAAACCGAAGAACAGCCATATTACGTCAATGCCAAACAGTATTATAGAATCTTGAAGAGAAGATATGCAAGAGCGAAACTAGAAGAATCCTTAAGAATCTCTCGAGAGAGAAGACCTTATCTTCATGAGTCACGTCATAAACATGCTTTGAGAAGACCGCGTGGAGAAGGTGGCAGATTTCTCACTGCAGCAGAAATACAAGAGCTAAGAGATCAGGGGAAACTAAACCCCGATGGCACTCTAGTCTCAGACGATAATTCTCAGGAGAAGGCGAATCTACAGGAAAAAAGTTCTAATGAGAGGGAAAGTCGGTCTAATAATGGGGAACAACGAAAATTAGAAATGAAGGAGCCTGAGAGACCCGCTGGTTCAAGTAACGTGAAGAATGTCAATCAAATTAAGTGTGATGAAAACCCAGATAAAAATGGTAAAGATGTAATACCAAACATAATTACCAAAACAACCTCTTCAGTTTCAGTTGTAAATAATATCTAAGATCTTCTTCTTTGCTGAAATATCGAGAAATTTTCTTATTGGTCTTAATTTCATTGTAATGAATTAAAATAATGACGAAATGAATGAAATAATAACCTACATATCATTTTCTCACATTTAAATAAGCAAATTCAGCCGGTATCAATATTCAAAAATTATCAATATGTGAATTACAAAATGACACTGAATACAATAAAATGTAACATGTAATTTTTTTCTCATACTTATTCTATATGTTTCTGTTCTTTTTCATAGCTAGTTGATAGAAGAAATTGGAAACTTTTACAAAAATACTTCTTCAGTTGTGAAAGAAATAATTGTCAATTTTTTAGTCTCATCTAAATCAGTAATTATACATGTAGTCTAATTCTATAAAGTTAGAATGGAAAATTGAAATGCAGCTTTAGTAGAATTTCTCAATGTCAATCAAGTAATTACTGAGTAACCCAGAGTTGGTTAAAAACTTGCTGAGAAGATTCGGGTAATTGTGAGACAATGGAATTCAGCAATAGATTGTTTGACATATCGTTAAACTTTTTCAGACCTTGAAGAACGAACAATTTGATACCTTCGTTTATGTCTACCTCAGGTGCTGGATCAAAAACTTTCTCACCGATACTTCCTAATCTGCTGAAATGTGATCCAAATGTAGAAATTTCCTCAATATTGTCTAGATCTACGAAGTCGTTTTTTGACGATGCTACACTATCAGAAACCACAGTGTTTACCACAGCTGATACTGTTGGAAGCATTAACTCAGGGTATTTGCTTTGGAAACTACTTGGCGCACTAATAATGCTATTCATGCCAAGTAATGTTATTTTCTTATCCAGTAAATTTCCTAATATTGGAATTGTAGGAATAATAAAGTTGCCCCAGATTTGACTAAAAACACCGTCTTGCACCTCATCGATAAAGAAAACAACAAAATCAGGACCTAGTTTGTATGCAACAAGACCTAAAAATACTGTCAACTTTTTGACGTATTTTTCGGTTTTCGAACTTTGTAGTCTCTGTAGTAATAATACTGCAATTTGTTTTATGTAAGGTCTTAACACTTCCAAATCAATTGAGAAAAAAATACACTCCAGAAGATCAAATCCATAAATTTCGTATGCCTTAGAAGCAATTAATCTTTGGAAAATGCCTAGAACTGGGACTAAGTCCGAGAAAATTCTATAATTTTTCTTGATGAAGGCCTTCAATAATCTTGTTACTGCAGGAACATTACCTTTCAATTCCCACACAGATGGTACTAAAATAGGTTGACTTAATTGCTGTATTGATGCTGGTATTGTTTGTAAATTTTCAACAGCATATGCAACCAATTGGAAAACATAAGGAATAAATTCCTGGATGTCATCCGATAATATGTGCAAAAAGGTAGGCATCATTTGGTTGGATATTTGCTCCAATAGTAAATTGGAAGAATAACGCAACAGAACACCAATTGACTCAAATATATAATGCGAAAATTTTGGGTTTGAAGGATTTTTTGAAATGATATCAACAATTGCTAATAATTGGGTCATTAATTCTGGTGTCATTGATTGTAAAGTATCCTCAGATGTTTGAAGAACCTTGAAAACAGCTCTCATTAAAAACTCGTTGTGAGCTAGCTTTTCTGGAGTATCACCCTGTTTTTTTATTAATCCCAAAAGGTTTGTAATCAATATTTGAGCACTTCCGGCCAGATCATTTTTGTTGAAGATAAATATTGGTGAAGAAGGCGACTCACGAATGGCCAAAATGCGCTCAATTGTAATAGCAGCATATGTATACACCAAATATTCTCCACCGTTCAAGAAATTTGCCAATAATGGAAGTAGTTCAATCAATTGTTGTTTGTTTAACTGATTTCTGAAGATATAAATAAATTTAATTGCATCAATTCTTAAAATAGGGTGAGGTATAGCCTGTGATGTTAAGTCAGGAAGAATCTGTTTAGTGAAAAAATCAATAATGTCAATTAGGCTATTGGTTGATGATACACCTGTATTGGTGATAGTTCCCTTTATTGCAAGAGAAGTGAACAAATTGATATACAAATCTTTGTACTTCCAGAATTCTTGTGGATTTGCTGTGTATTGTTCATTGAACTTCTTGACATGCTCCAAGATAATATTAGTAACCAGCACCTCATTTTTCTCTTTCAATTCGCTCAAGAAATCTGAGCAAGATCTTCTTCTAGTGTCAGTGTCAGAGCCCTCCAAATCTCTTCTAATGTATTCCATTGGGTCATCCTCAAATAACTCAACATCTTCTTCACGAAGAGTAAAGTTTGGTAAGATAATTTGATCTGTGATATTGTGCATTGCAGTTTCCGAGTTGAAAATCTCGAAATATTTTGGAATTCTAGTAACAGCAGTTAGGAATGCTAACGATTTTGAAACTAATATATCGTTCTTTGGTTGGTTTGAAACATTAACTAGTAAGTTCCATGTCATTTGGATAAAGTCATTGATCATCGGACCAAAAAATTCTTCGTATCTGGTTGTATATAATTGGACTAGCTCCTGGATTGATGTTTTCACCCTTATCAAAACAGTTGCATTTTCTGAGTCATCATTATCTTCTAGCAAAGGATTCTCGTAAGACAAGTACTTGTGCCAAATTCCCATACCTTCTTGGATATGATCTTCAAAAAATTCCGGTATATCTTGACAATTGAAATCATAATACAACTTGACTAAAAGTAATAGAACATCAAATAGAATTTCAAGACTTGCTTGGTCATCTTTCTTAGCGGTGATTTGTTCGTCTACGGATTTCATTAGACCTAGAAATGGAACTGTAAATTTATCTAAGACCAATTTAATTTCCATAAACAACTCATCAGTTCTGAACAATGGCCTCCATCTCTTGAAAATCGAATGTGCCACAGATAGTACACCTTTATTAGTGATCATATCATTTGGAGAGAGTTTCGACACAAGATCATCTAATAAAGTAGGCCATCTATCGGGGAAGTCAGAGTCAGCAATGACAGAAATTGCTTCACCAATTTGGACCTGCAGGTTTCCTGGTAGGGAAATCATCAAAGGAACAATCTCACCTTTAATTAGCTCCACATTGTTTGCTGATAGTAAATGGTTACCATTCTCGTCAATCCACTTTCTACGGATGAAATTTTTGAAGAACACAGCACCTGCAAGTCTGATAGAGATAGGCAAGTTCGTAGACGCAACAACGTGCAATAAGGTTAAACCAAAACCCTCCTGTTGCTCTAGTTCCTTGAGGTTTTTCTCAGCAGTTTTAGCAAATGTAGAAACCACAGAATCTGCCAAATATTGCGCAACCTTTCCAAGATCGGACATGTTACCTAATTATTCCTAGAAAGTAATATTTGTTGTTGTTTTTTTTTTTCAAATGATCCTTTGACTTAAAAAAAATTAAAAAGTTGATGTATTTCAGGATGTAATTTTGCTTGTAAATCTTTTTGATATATGTGGTATAAGGACCCCTCTGAATCAAAAATCTGATTGTATGAACTTTGAATGAAATGGAAATCGGAAATTGTCAAGCTGGAATTCGGGATTGGGTTCTCGCAATTGCAGCGCAGTAAGTAGTTATAGATACCGTGGTACAATTGATCCAAATCGGTGTATTGAAATGGCTGCGTGCTGCCTAATCAGTCGAAATTGAAAACTGTCAAGCCTATGTAGTGTCTCTTACTCAGTAAGAGTTTTTCAGCATTCCGCAAATTTCAGTGGTTGAAATACGCCTGTCGCGCATTATTGGGCTTTGAAAAAAAAAAATATAAAAATACGATTCGTCATTCAAGATGTCCCGACTACCCAGTTGCGCCACATAGGAGAATTAGTGCTAATGGCATGATACCTTTAGCACCACTATAGATCAAGATCAATTTTAGGATATAGCTCTGTAACCCTTTTAGTTGGTAATCGAATTCAATAGCGTAGTCGTTTAGGGTTCGGCGGGCATTTGCGGTTGGCAATGGTGATATGACAGTGATGAAAACTCACGCAGTGAATACATACTATACTGAAGGTTCAACAATGGAACGCAAAACTGTAAACCATAAAAAAAGAAGAGGAGGGTTGAGTTTGTTGCTGTTTTTCCTTGACATGTAGCTTAATTACTTGTTTACAATTACATAAAATGCAGGAATTGGGATATTCGCGAGCAGCAATTGAATATCCTTTAAAACGATTCTATCGTAAGCTAAATTCATCCAGCATTCTCATATAGGGTTGGAACTTTGGGACATGCTTAGGCTGTGTATTGCTGTCTCTGGAATGTGTGTATACTTTGAGTCCTCTTAAGTGAGTGTCTTTCCCGTTTTCGTGGTTAATAGGAAAGGTGAACCTCAAATACTGACATTTTAACAGTTTCTCCTTCGGGAGGTTATCTTCAAAAGTCAGCGCTGCCCATCCATTCATATTTGTCACTTCCAGTGTCTTGTAGAATACAGCATCGGATGGACTATTACCCGCGTGGATATTGATAATTCTAGGAGTATACGATTCATCCGCGGAGAGCGTCAGAAACAATGCAATTAACGCAATATCCATTCTTTTACTGAAATATGCCTCTACGGTGTGGGGTTGGATGCCATCACTTTGCCAAAAGTTGTCAAAGTTATCGTCCATGGCATTGGATATGTCATTTCCAGACTTATGTGATGATGCCTTCCAATATGCGAGATGTGTCACATTTGTAAAATCATGTTCATCCAAACGCAACAATCCCGATCGGTACCTTGAAGAAATTGTCTCAGACTGCCCATTGTCATCCACAACACGTTCATCAAAAACTCCGTTAACGTAAAGATCAGGATTCTTGTGATAATACGCTTCGTCCAGCACCAGTCTGGCTGGCTTCACTGGGTGCCTCATAGGAATTACAACATTGTCAGGAACTAAATTATCAAGAAAATTCTTAAACTCTTCATTTTGCATTTCTATCAGTATCTGTCCGTCAATGAACGGTGTTTTTGTGACAATGTATATAACTGCTTGCCAAACCAAATTCATTTGTACTGAATTACCTACACATCGGTTTCTTGTCTTTTTGTGTCATCTTGTACAGTCTATTTACAAATCATACATGAACTAAGTCAGTGTGTTATTCGGTAAATAAATTGTCATAATGAATGATGGTTATATATCCTGGTATATGATGCAATAACTTTACGTTAATAAAAAAAAAAAAGCTGATAATTAACCATGATAAAATGTACAGAAAAGTCTATAAAATGATCTCAGAAATTATTTTGCGTTCGTTCTCTGAGAGTTTGTCATATATTAGTTGAAAATTACCAACGTTCTTGTGTGCAACTTCCTTAAAGAACTCCTTCAATAATTCTGGAATACTCTGTGGAATGTCCTGTAAACCAGTAATTTCGTTGATATCGTCTTCATCATCAGCAACACCAAATTCCTCACCGTCATCATCAACATATTCTTGCAATTTTTCATAATCAAGAACATCTTCTACATCTTCCCAATCATCTTCTTCTTCATTGTCCAATGTAGTGGAATGTAGATTTGGCTTGTAGCCAAGACCTTTGGTATCTTCTGTTGTTAAAAGTTCCTCTGGGTTTTTTTGCTTCTTTTGGAAGCCTAACTCAGCTACAAATAACTTAATAATTTTCTCAGATGCACTCACTTCTGAGTATCTATCCGGCATGTTCTTTGCCATTGATCGGGTGACAATGATATCGCTATCATATGGAATTATATCCCCATGTACTTTGATAACATCGAGAGTAGGATCTTGTAAGAAATATAACTTACTTAAAGCAACGATATTTTCCTTTATTTTATTTTCGCCTCTAATGATCTCGAAAGTCTCAAACCATTTTTGTAAAGTTGGTGTAAGTGCAACTTCTTCGCCATGTTTTGTATTAATTTTGAAATCACGCAAAAAGTCGACCGTTTGTTTCGGGTTATGACATGTCAAAAAGCAGAGTAAAGATACCAAATTCTGTTGTGTGCTTATATTTTGAGCTGAATTCAGTTTACTGACAGCTGCTGCGATTATGGTAGGTAGAAGCTGGTTTATTTCATTGGTATATTCAGACATCAGTGCTAGAATCAGTGTTCCCACATTCATAGCAGCAGAATCAGAAATATCAGAAGATAGTAATCTGTCTAAAACTTTTACAATAGTCTCAAGCTTTGGTATCATGACAGTTTTGCTGCTATTCCTAATCATATAGCTAAATGCCTCTGTTGAGATCTGTAAAACTTCTTCTTCAGTAGACTTCATCAAGCAATCAACTAATGGATCTAATACGTATTCTGAGACCTTATCTGGTAATAGGGAATTATTCGGTTTCCTTCTCATGAATATTGCCACAAACTCAAGAACCAATGACAGCAATGGAGTATATTTATAGTTCATTCTTGCATTCCCTTTAATTATGGTAATGAAAGAAGGTAAACACATGTCAACGTAGGAAATATACCCATCAACAGTGACATTATTTAGTAACTTTGTCATGCATTCTTGGGATTCTATTGATACCTGAATGTTAGCCGGGTCCTTACCAGATATCAATAAAATTAACCTAAACTCTAGTTTAAAAAGATTAATATCAGTGGTTTCCAAAATATTACAGTCAATAATACAATTCAAAACTTCCATGAGAAGCCCGTTGGTATCATCTGTAGAGTCATCAGTGACACTTTGTATTAATGTTAACAAATCGAATTGTAGATTAGAGGTTGCAACTGGTCCCAAAACTGAAGATATTTCAGCATAATTGGCAAAATAGGTGAATGCAATTAAAGCAGAAATTTTAACAACTTCTTCATTACATTTGATAGCTGTGGATATTATCTCACTCAAAAATTCTTTCGTTGACTCTTTTATATTTGGAATGTTGTCCATGAACTTTCCTAATAACTTAGGAATGGTCAACAGTACTCTTGCCAGAACAAAAGCATCAATTCGTTGTTGTAAGGAAAGAATAGACTTCAAAAATCCTAATAGATCTGAAACGGCTGGTCCGTTTTCAAAATCGTCATCAGTGCTTATGATACATTGAATTAAGTATAACATAGATTCAAGTTGACCATTTGATATCTGCTCACTCTCTTTAACAAAAGCGTCGACCAGGAAAGTGAAGCTGCTATTCAGAGCCATGGGCTCAAACAATCCAATGAATTCAACAAACTGATCTCGTACTGAAAAAGAGGCCGCTAAGCTGGTTTCTTTAGAAACAAAGTCATTGAAATCAGTGTTCCAAGATTCTAGCTGTATGATACTGACTTCGCATAGTATTACAGCGTATTCTATTATATTCAATATCTGTGTTTGATTTAAATTAGAGACAGTAAACCCCAAGTACTCAATAATATTGATTGTACAATTTTGAAATATCGAAGTAGACTCTTCATCGTCAGTGGATTTGAATCTGTCCCTATACATTTCGGATAAGGTTGAAAGGTCTTCAAGAGCTGATGAGGTAGACATCTGATCAACTACTTCGCCAAAGTACCTCTTTGAGAAATTTTCTCTAATAAAATTTAGGTTTTCAAATACAACACTTTTGAACTTTAAGACCAGTAACATAGGCGTGTCAGTGGGAATATTCAATTTACTCATCTGAGTTAGGTGAGATAAAGTTTGTAATGCTTTTGGTATACAATCACTGACAAATTGCTTCCTCTTATCTGTAGAATTGCTGTCGAGAACAGACATTTGCATAAGACATGCATTGAACAATGTTAAAGAAGCAGTCTTAACTTCGATAGATGAACTGCTAGAAGTTAATATAGTAAAAATAATTTGTAATGTCTCAACTCCAATGGCACCTTCGAAAAACATCTCCTCAGATATGATATCATCAAAGATTTCGTTGAGCAATTTAATTGCATTCAAAGAGTGTGACTCTGTTATAGCCCCATAAAGCACACCTAATAGAGAGGGCCACTCGTCAGGGAAATCTATTGCTGAAATTTGTACAATACAGTACGAACTGCTGTTCCGAATCTTGGAGTCCTGTGAATCATCTAACGCTAACTTTACCAACGAGTTGCGGATTATCTGCTTAACCTCTACATCTACATTCGAAGTGTTCCGGTAGCTCTCGAAGCCAGGGCTCCAGTACATGGTAATCAACTTCCGCAGTGACAATAATGAAAACAGTCGCGAAGACAATAATTGTTGGTTATCCATAGCAACCTGCATCAACGCTTGAAACACTATCGTAGCATTGGCATCGCAACCTTGTAGTAAACGCGCTTCAGCGGCCTCTCGAACACTATTATCAGGTGATTGTGCCTGCTCAATCAAACTAAAATCCATACCAAAACACAAATTCTAGTATCTGCCTTCTCTTCCTGTTCTGATTGGAAAACAGAAGCTCAGTTTCCAGTCTTCTTGTGTACTTGCAGCAACCTGCAGCTGGCATTCTTCCTCAGTTCATTAATAGCCATGCAATGTCTTTTACAACACTGCTACGCGAAGCGCAAAGAGCTCAGAACGAAAATGGGATCGGAAAGAATATAGGAGCTTGACTTTTGAAACCCTCTTGCACGTTCATTGAATGATCTTGAAGGCTCTATAATTTATACAGATAGTTTTGGATTGCGAAGGAGTTTCAAATTGCAGAACTTTGAAACCAGGGAGGCAGTATTAGCGGAGAATTGGAAGAAACTATGAGTACAGAAGGGGCTAGCTTTGGAGAGCAGCTGCTGGATGCATCGAGGAGAAACAACACTGATTTGTTGGAACACATATTTGAAGGACTGAACCATGATGCAGATAAGATAGCAGAAATTATCAATGGTGCTAAGGATCCATTGGGGAACACAGCGCTACACCTGTGCTGCAAGTACGGATCCTGGGAGGTTTTAGATGCCATTTTAGACCAAGAGGGCGGTATTGAAATAGATCCGCGCAATGTGGACGGTGACACACCACTTCATGTAGTAGTTAGGTACTGTGATGAGGAGCCTGAGCATGGTATTTTTATTGCCAGGAACATGATTGAAGTTGGAGCAGATCCAAGAATAAAGAACGAGCACAATCAACTACCTCTTGATCTGGTTCACGGTGAAGACAAGGATGAGCTCATCGATCTATTACAAGGTGCAGCTCTTGCAGCTGATAGTAAGGATCTGGGAGGAGATGAAGAGGTTGAAATTAGTGATGATGACGAGGGGGATGGGGATGAAGAGGGTGCTTGAAAGCGCTTCGGAACTAACAAATATGTTATCAGGAAGTGCCAAGAACATATGCTTTCCAAAACAGTAAATGGATTATTTCTTATTTTTCGGTATTATTGATCAATCCAAGGACAGTTGAAAGGCAGCTCAAGCGTATATAGCAGAACTAAACAAAGTTTAGAGGTAACCTAGTAAGAAAATATATATTATGTTATGCAACATTGTTAATAGAATGATAAACACTTCAATTATTTTTTACATTATGGTGCTATGATGAAGTCGTCCGCATAAGTATATACCCATCCCTGAGGGGATAAATGGGTTCTAGTAGATTCTATTGTCTTCTTTCTGGTACAGCAGTAATTATGCTTAAATGTTAGATATGAGATACCTTTATACTGAGGATTTATGCTCACAAAAAGCAACCATTGTGCATATCTACTCAAAATGGACTCTGAATTTTTGCGTATCGGTTTAGAAGGTTTTGTATAATATCCATTTTTTAGTCCATTCAAAATCTGTTCTTCAACTACTAAGTTGTCATTATAGAATAATTTAACCGATGACATTGATGATGCTTCTTTGTCGTTTGTAAGGTCATCATCAAACTGGAATTTACAGGTAAGCACTTTCATTAAATGTGTTTTATCACTTATGCGATCATGAAAAGATTGACTAACACTCAATAAAATATGATCATCGAGGTTGGGTACTATCAAATTTTTCAAGTATATTGGAGATTCTAGTAACGTGAATGTGAGTGCATTAAGTATCGACGAACATTGCCGTACACACAATTTATCAGAGCACGATATTGAATAAGTGATTTTAGAGTCTTTTCTGCCAGGTTTACTTCTCACGTACCTTTTCTTACGAAAGTTATTTCGACCACGCAAAATTGATTTGATGTTTGGATTAAGATATTGGCTGTCATCGAAATCATCAAACTCGATGTCATCTATGACAGAGGAACTTTCCAATAGTTCCATACTTGCATCACCACAAGGTAATCTAGACACGAATAATGAAAGTGTCAGATTCTGTAACCACCTATACTTCCCAGGAATGTCCGACTTTTCTAACAAATCAGAATGTTGGCCATCAAGAACTTGGCTAATATGTTGCAATATTACTGAGTTTAGTCCTCGTAAAGCTAAAATCTCTGCGTGGCAATCGTGTAGTATTTTTCCACCACTCCTTTTCAGTTCAGAATCAGGTATGGCCTTCACACCAGTGGAGATTGATATTAGTCGATAATTTCCGGCATGCTCATCGTGAGCAATCACTGCAGCTATGATGGTTCCCTCTAGGACTCCATTTGATCGAATCGTGGGCCGACTATTTTTTGAGAGTCGTAAGTACTCTTGTAGCACCAAATCAGCTACCTCTGTAGCAAGTTCCACATTTTCCATTGGATATCTTTGAAGCAAGCAAGTATTTAGTTCTTAATCGCCAGAATCAGAAGATTTTAAAGAAATCGATAAAGCTAACTCTCCGAAAATTCATTTTTTTTCTGTATAGGACCCTTTCGAATTTCGATTAGTAAATTGAAAATGTATTGTTAAGTTATCACCAACTGTTTCAAATTAGTATTGTAAATATAATCAGTGTTTATATAATACAATATTAGAAAAAATCTAGGTCTATTATTTTATCTATTTATTTCGCTCTATGCTTTAGAATATAAGCAGAAAGAAAAGCCAAGCGTCTGAAAGATCAAGTCATTATAAATCAAGTTGAATGTCAATATTAATGGAGCTTATGATCTTTTGTAGACCACCTACTCTTCTGAATTCTGCCATCATCAGCTCTTCGTCTTTCTTCTTCTTCGTTTCTTCATCTAGTCTCATTTTTTCTTGTGCAGCTTCTTCCATGGCCTTTTCATTCTCCTCCTTTTGTATCTCCTGGTAATAGACCTTGGTCCTTGTTTTCAGTCTGCTAAATGGATCACTCTTACTATCCAGAGTTGTTTCTTCTTCTTTCTTTAACGACTCAGCATTTCTAATTCTGTTCATATTCAATTTAATATTTTTGGATGTTAATCTTTCCAACTTCTTCATATCAGCCTGATCGTTTTCATGATGCTTTTCATAATTTGATAAACGTTTTTCGAAGTTCCTAAGTTGTGCAGAGTACTTCGCTACATCGCGTTCATTATTGTTTTCTTGTGCATAACGCAGTTTGTCTTTTAGAATAGTTTTCTCAAGAACTGCGTTTGTACCAGACAATTTCTTGTTCAATACCATTCTATTACGTACTATCTCATCGGTCAATTTCTCTGTCAATGGTTGTGTTACAAATTCCTGAATTTCTTTCTGTTTGTTCTTAAGAGCATATGGAGAAGGTTTGGGGATATTTGCACTATCTAGTGCTTTTAAATAGCGCTCGAATTCATCGTCAGTGAATGGTCCATCACTGAAGAAATTCATCTGAAATACTTTTCTGTCCTTTCCTTGTGTTACACCAAAATATTGGTTAGTGAAAAACTTGCCCATGTTGTATGGTTTCTGCAGGAATACCCTTTCGATCTTCACAGTACGGTAGGTTACATTCCCAGTACGCTTGTCAACACCGACATTCACACGACCATATGTACCTTTCACGATGTCATTAAACCCTGGGTAAAAACAATATTTGGCCACAAAAGACCTTCCTATTCTCAACTTATTGAAATCCTGCACCTCCACATCCCTGTCTAGCTGTTCGGCCCACTCGACTTCCTCATCTTCTTCCTCAGCAGTTTCAGTGTACTTGGATTTTCTGGCAAATGGATTGTAACCTTCCTCGTCGTCGTCGTCGTTGTAATCCACGTCATCCTCCGCAACGTCATCCTGAAACTCGTCTTCATCGACATAATCATCCTCGCTGTCTTCGTAGTCAGATCCCCTCCGTTCCTTGCTCTTTTTCTCTCTTTGTTTCTTCAATTGAGACAATTTGGAGGCCTTGATGTCAGAATGGCCAGTGACCCGGGTCGACCTCGTAGAGGACCGCGTCTTCTCCTGAGCTGCACCCGCGGACGAGGCCTTCTGGTTCTTCAAGTTCCTACCACGCTCCCGGAACAGCCGTCTCTCCTGGTACTTCCGCATCACCTGCGATCTCTCAAACAGTATCGTCTCACGCTCCATCTCAGGCAGCGCCTCCAGCCGCGTCCTATCTGCCTCATCCTTGAACTTGCCCTCAAGCGGAAACGGATTCTCCTCTTCCACATCCCCGTACCCATCTTCAGGGTTATAATCGTCCTCGTCGTCGTCCTCATCCAGGTCTCCACGGGCCTCGTCGTCGTCCTCGTCGCTGTCCGCCTCTATCCGCCTCCGCTTTCCAGGTGCACTGGCAGAGCTCTTGCCGCGCTTGCCAGTAGTCGCCAACACCTCCTCCTCGTCGCTCTCGTCAGCACCAGCCAAGGCCAGCAGATCCTCATCCAAATCAGACATGTTGCAATTTCAGTACCAAAAACCACTGTTCTTTACCTTGCAGTAGGGGTGTAGTCTCGCTTCAACAGCACAGCAAGAAGTATATCAGAGGAAAGTGTTCGTATGCTCCTCAAAAACCCCAATTCACAAGCTATCGCCACTGATATCCACAGATATATAACTGCACTGGAACAGTCCAGTCCTAAACATCAGACTAGCATCGTTAGAGTCCAATTAAGTCAAAAGTTCGCCCACCAGAGAGCACCAGCTTAGCGATGGCTGAGAAAGCTCGCACAAACAAAAAAAACAAAAAACCAGAATTGACAACACTTATCATATTGAACGCACCAGGCACATGCATTTAGGTACGATAACACGTATATCATGTGTAAATTCGTGTTATATTATGTGTGTATATACGTTAAGTCACATTACTTCTCATTTGATACGCCACGTGTCATTGTTACACGATGTTGGTATCGTGTAGTATCGTTAAAGCGTATCTTTTGTGATGTGCGGGGGGTGGGCAGGAGAGGCCAGTCTGGGGGGGATTGCTGAGCCCAGAGACTAGCTGTGATTGCTTGAACAATGGGTGTGTGTGGGGGGGGGGAGGCAGGAGAGGGTCAGACTTGTCAACTGATCGACGGTCTGCTGAAGTTGAAATATTTTATGAGAACTTGATGGAAATAGGGTTTTTCATAAGTTGTCTAGTAGATCTATCTCCATAAAGTTAATTTGTCCTAGCACCTCACCAAGGCGAGAAGATAAGGAAAAATAAGAATAGATCGGCTGTAAGATGGTTCTCGTTCACAGAAGTGTGCATGTGTTTGACAATGACTTCGCCTCGGTGTCGTGTGCGTTCTTTAATCGGTATCCGAACCCGTACTCGCGGACGGTGAAGTCGATAGACACGCTGGCGCAGCGGGTGTCGGATGACGGGAGGCTGCACACCACACGGCTGCTGAAGAAGTCAGGCAGCATGCCCAGCTGGGCGCGTGCACTCATGGGGAAGATATCCGAGTCGTGGGTGATAGAGATGTCTGTGGTGGACCCGGTCAGCGGGCGGATGGAGACGTACACGCGCAACCTGGACCACACGCGGATCATGCAGGTGGAGGAGTACAGCACGTATGTGTACGACTTCGCGCTGCGAAAGACGAAGGTCGTCAGCCAGGTCAAGTTCTCCAGCGGGTTCAGGTTCGGCATCAAGAACAGACTCGAGAGCTGGTCCCGTACCATCTTTGACGAAAATGTGAAGTACAGCAGGCAGGGCATGTCCTATATCATGCAAAAGATAGAGGAGAAGAAGAACCGCGCACTCATCGACCCACAGAACACAGAGTACTGATCACTAGACCCCATCCATTTCCTCTCCCCCTCAAGAAAGCTGCCGTAACTCACTTTCTTACACCTTTCCGGCACCACGACAACTGAACTTTAACGATTATTAACAACTTGCAACAGCAACTTCCATTCCTTTTGTACATAGAAGAGAAACTGGGGCATCACACTTCAATAGCTCCAACTCACCGTATTTATCAGCACATAGAATCAACATATTTATTCAGACCCTATTCATTTAGATTCTCCACAAAAAAGCAGCCCAGGAATCAAGTACAATACCGACGTTACGGTCGATACAAGGACACGGCATATAACACTTTGCTATGTAAAATCATTAACTACGTTACTACACGTGCTAATAATTTGGTGAGCACGTGTAGAGCCCTTTGTACGTGAAGAAGAGGTGCGTGAAGGTGCGTGTTAGAGGACCTTCCTCTGCTCGCCATCTCATTCTCATCGTGAAGTTGAGTTTCTCGATGAGGACTGGAAGATGAGTGCTATAATTGTGTTATTATCTGGGCTTCGCATGTGTGCTGGACTTGTACAGTTGCCAGAACGGAGCATACGAACACCACTTACACATATATACGCACTGCCATGTCTTGGGAAGATAACGATGATGCCGTCCTGATGGACTCGTGGGACGCAGAGGTTGATTTTGCAGGCGATGAGCCTATCATGGACTCGTGGGACGCGGAACCACAGCCAGAGAAGAAGCCAGAGGCCACCAAGGCAAAGGCTGGTGCCAAGAAGGGTGCTAAGGATGACAAGAACAAGAAGAAGGAGCAAGGTCTGCTGGCGATCGACACTCTGGATGAGAAGACCCGGAAGGAGCTATTGAAGAAAGCTGAACTAGAATCCGACCTAAACAACGCTGCTGATCTGCTAGGTGACTTAGAAATGGCTGGAGAGCACCCAGCTGCGCGTGCATTGCAGAAGGAGAAGGAGCTAGCTGCACAAGCAGCACTATTGAGACCTGCTATGACCAAGGACACTCCAATTGAGGACCACCCACTTTTCAAGGCTGAGAGTAAGAAAGAATACCAGGACTTGAGGAAGGCTCTGGCTACCGCTATCGTGTCGAAGCATGAGGAGTCTCCACTAAACTACTCCTCCTCACTAACTATCGATTTGATCAGGGACATTGCTAAACCAATGTCAATTGAGAACATCAGACAGACAGTTGCTACTTTAAACATTCTAATAAAGGACAAAGAGAAGGCTGAGAGACAGGCTCGTCTAGCTCGTGTCAAAGGTGGTACTGCCACTGGTGGTGCTGGTAAGAAAAAGGCCAAGGCTAAGACTAACTTGGGCGGCGCCTTCAAGAAGGATCAAGACTTCGATGTCGACAACTTCGATGACTTCGGTGACGACGATTTCATGTAGAACAGAATAGCATAGAGAGGAAATGAATAGTCTGTTATGACTGTTCAACGTTATAAAAACGGAAAAGAATAAACTTTTTGTTTTAACCACCTAAATATTCTAGTTGGTATTAATGTTAGTTAGCCAACAAAATCGAATCTTTATACTTGCTTGACTTTCTTTATACCAGCTATATAATAAAAATGAATAGGCCTTGTTTTTTTTTGCTTCAAGTAAGCTTCAACCCTTCTAACTTCTTCTCCGCCCAACTATTAATATAAACAAAAAAAATCGTAATATTTTCAAAAATCAATTTACATGTAAAATATGAAAGTCCCACAAGTTTTCAAATCAATTTTCTCTTTGACAATTGATCATTATACTTTTTAACTCTCAAATTTGCTTGTCATTAATTTATATTGTTCGAGGATGATTTATGAATATTGTCTATAATTACATGAATTTTAAATGAAGTTATGGTTATAAAGTGAAGTGTCGTTTTACTCTTCCTCTGAAGTCACCTCCGGTTTTTTTTTCCTTTTGATGATTTCAAGATAGTTATATGGGGCATAGCCTGTTTGACCTTCTCTGTTTCGTACTTTCCACCATTCAGAGGAACGCCCAAGAGGATCACTTTTGGCCAATATAGCTACTAAATCACCTTTCTTCAGTGTAATCTCAACTTGAGGATTCTCAGGTGTAAAGTTATAAAGAGCCCTAGCAAATTCAAGTTTTGATGGGTCGATAGGTCCGTTACTATTTGCACCCATGACAGCACCATTTTTTCTTTGCACTTCTTGAAGCTTAGCGATGAATTTGTTCAAAAGATAAGGAAACCCAAATACAGCTGTCAGAAAAAATATCAATGGTTTCCAAGTTATTCTTCTTGTTGCCTTCTTTTCGGCTCCACCTAGCGTGAATCTGCTAAATTCTTCTATCATTGGTGATGAGCCTAAAACGCCCTTTCCAGACCCATTTGTACCCTTAGGAGGGGCCGTTCCCAGTCTGCCCTGCGTGACATAATAGAGTGCTCTCTTTAAAAACTTCATAATAGCAAATATTCCAAATGCAGATCCCAGCACCTCTTTCAAGTAGTTGAATTGTTCAGCAACAGATATCATTGTAAAAAATGAGTTATGTGTGGCCATGTAAGTCGACTCCAGCATTTGAGCAAATCCTGTAAAAGCACCAATAAGACTCTCTATTAGTTGAAATGTTGCTCTCGTGGATTCGCTAATCTGTTCTAGACCATTCATATTGCCCTCACCATAATTTCCTCCATACATTCCATTGCCATAGAACGAACCATAATTTCCATAGCCACCACCATACATACCACCACCATACCTATTCATAGCTCCACCATACATAGATCCAAACATTCCTCCATTATTACCATACATACCACCACCATACATCCCGTTATCATATCCATACCCACTCGTTCCTCTATACATATCATTTCCAAATGAGTTATTATTCATAAGCCCAGGCGGCCTAGGTACTACCTCTGGGGGTTCAGATCCATCCCTTATTATTGTTTCATCACCGTTTGTTCCGCCTCTACTGCCAACGTTATCCATATTCCTAGTCATCAACGAGTTGGCCTCATTGTCATACTCTGCACCAGCAGCAACATTATCTGGATTTTCCCACGGTTTAGGCCGGGTCTCTGCAAAAGTCATCTAGTGAATACAGTCTGCGTTATTTGATCTTAGTACTGGGTTCTAGAGCTCGTAATCAACTTGATCCAAGTGATTCTTGTGGCAGATTTATATCATGAAGGGGAATCCATGCATACTCCCGCGTCTCCCCACTAGAGAAAGCAGTCTTAGCTTTTTGACCTTTTTCACCCGGCTCGGAGTTTATTTCCGATGAGCCGTGACAGCAATAAAGAGGGCATCACTTTGCTAGTATCTACTGTATTACAGGAATGATTGGAATCAGTTCTGTTACTGTGTGCAAGATATATTATCAATGGGAACAAATATAAATTATTTGATAAAGTATATGGAGATATTAAAAATACATAAAAAAAAAATTAGTGTTGAACTCTATTCCCGGTTCAAAAATGTGTATCAATAAGGATTAATTGTTAACGAGGAAATGAAAAGATAGTGAAATATTAATGAAGAGAACGAATTTCACCTTAGATGGTCAATTGCTGTATATGATTGCAATGCTGTGACCATCGACTTTCCAAATCAAACAAGAAAAAGAAAAAAAATTAGTAAACCAACAAAAAAAAATGAGAAGAATATCATGATGAAAAAACAATCCGTGCGGTAGATGTGCTAACTACCCGGTTTCTGGTGGTTAATTGTTTATGGGATCTGTTCATCATCAACTTGTACTTGAAAGTTCAAATGGAAGCCCTTCTTTGAGCTAGAAGTGCTGGCTGTAGATGAAGGTGCATCCTGTCTCTTTTTCACAATTATTTTGTCTTTTTCTTGAATCGATGCATCAAGATCAATGTCTTCAATATCTTCATCTCCCAAGAATGATTCACTAGAAGGGAAATCAGAGAATGAGGATGGTGAAGTCGATGAATCTTGTTGTTCATCAATTTTTCTGAGTTCTGTACTTGAAATCCTTAGTATACGACCTCTATTATCTGTTAATTGAATATTATCATGTTTTCCGTGAGAGCTTTTATTATGTTTGTGCTTATGTTTATGTTTGCTTGGTGGTGGTGAGTTATTTATCACTTTTAACTTCTTCAGTACTTGTTGGTAGCTGTCAAATTTCTTTTCAAGTTGTTTAACCTTCCTTTCCATGTCCCTACTCTGTGTCGATTTGGTGCTCGCTTGTGATTCGTGACTACCGCCGATTAAATCAATCAAAAGTCTATCCTCGATAATTCTATTAGTGTTAATTGAGTGGACAAGTTTTTCGTTCTGTAGTCTCAGTTCACTAATTTCCAATTCAAGTTGTTTGATTTTCAAATCCAACTTCGTCGCTTCTATTGACGTAGAACTATTGTTGGAGTGATTATCAACGTTTTGATTTGCGATATCTTCTCTGATTACTGATGATACCCTATTCATTGGAGTAACACGATGATTGTTCGACTTCGTAATCATGTTCTGACTTTCATACCATTCTAAATCATAGTCTGTTGATGTTGCAGAAATGAAACTGTATCTATTCGTGTTAACATTTTTGTTGTCAATTTGAACAAACCCGTTCCTGTCTGTGGGAAGTAAGTCGACATTGATCCCACTATCATTTTCCTGCACCTCATTGGTAGCTGAAACAGTTGTTTCATTTGAAAGTATACGGGATTCCTGTTTCCTTGCGGATTCCTTTACGTCGAGGCCAAGGTTGATTTCTTCTTCAGCATCTAAAATTTCCAATTCTTCGCCGTTACCAAAAACTGTTTTCTCGCTGTTCGCTTCAGATACCTTTCTCACCTCTTCAGCTCCCTCTCTCTCTAATGAAGAATCCGTTGCCTTGTTAGTGTTTTTGGTTTTTGGAACCACTTCTTGCCGCAGTTGATCCAATGTTTCTTTTATTTTTGAAACATCCTCAAAGTTGGAGAGTGAAGAGCCGTTGGTGGAATTAGCTGATGACCCTGCATTACCACTAGAGTGCTTGTGTCCACCTTTCATCATTAGAGCGGACAATAGCGGCAATGACGTGGTAGAATTTTGCTTCAAGAACTCAGGCTTCAACATCTTAGGGCCATTCATGTTGACAAAATTGCAGCTCTGTCCATTGTTCCCAGTGTTCTGGAACTGCAGTCTGATAGGTGACACTGACCGCAACGTATCTGAGTCCCTTCTTATCCTCCGCTGTGATCTACCTGTTCTCGAAAGTTCGCTCAGCTTTGATAGCGATGTTGGATACAGAAGAGAGTTCATCGACGCACCGTTGTGCATTCCGCCAGCATCCAGCTTCAGCTTCGTGGGTGAACTCAGCAGGCTCTTGTCGTCCAGCCCAAAAGCTATGGGCGACATGGTAGGCGAAAGCTCCGGCTTGAATGTCGGTGAGTTCATCTCTTTCACTTCTGGCGCTTTATTATTTTCCTTGTGTGAGCGTAAGGACGCTACCTGCTCGTGATTTTAAAGCTAAGGACCCACCAAATATCCACAGTTCTGGACCCCGTTATTTTGCTCTCCTGTGTAGGTACTAGGAAATTATCTGCTTTGTACGGCAATAAGGCTAAGCAATTATGAGAGAAAGTTCGCCGGCCTGTAATTTCCAGAAAGCCAGTAGCAATTCACCTCGAGGAATCGTTGTATAAATGTATTTTATATAAAACACTTTAATGAATAAGCTTAGCACAATGGAATGTGCCGGTGTACCACTTCCTAGAGCGATCAATAATATCTCAATCTGGTTCTAGAAAATTTTTTGTCTTGCCCTCTTTGATCCAGTATGTGGGTGTAATGCATATGTGGGGGGGATTCAAAGAGTAGATCAAGGAGTATATGTAAAAATAGCAAAGCATGCAGTGTCAGAACTGGCAACCCTCGGTCCCACTCTCTCTCTCTCTCTCTTTCTGATTCGTTGAGCTCATCGATTGTTTACGCTCGCCCTGCACACGCCCGCGCTCGCTCTGCAAGTCCCGAAGGAGGAAATCAGCTTTGTGTACATATTCGCCCAAATAGGAATCGGGTAAGGACACCCGCAGACCCGGTTTCCTAAATGGGATCGCCTTCGTGTGTTGGTGGGGGGGGGCCTGGCAGAGAGAGGCTTCGGTTTGCCTGCTCGCAACCGCTGGCTGTCCCATGGACTAGGGAAGAGCAGGATAGCCCACACACGTATTATAACACGCACTGTCTGGTTTGTCCTATGTGCGTCTCCCCCCGACCACCGCCGAGAAACAACACGGGCTTGAGAGTAAAGGACACTACTCTGATCACGTGCAGTGGAAATGCGAGTCAAATTAGTTTCTATTCATTAGATTTATATAAGGTATATTAAGTACAATAGAGAGATGTGTTTCTGTAGCCGGGCCAGATGAGGGGAATTCGCCATCCAGCGTATGGCAGCACAACGTTCGGTGACGCGTGGGACGTGTCTGGGGGTCTCAGAATATGTAGCCGGTCATCTTGGCCACCAAGTGCAGGGCCATCACCGAGAAGATGAAGCCGACAGCAAGGAAGAGCACCACCAGCGGGTCGACGCGGAGGCCGTTGGCCTCATCGGTGAAGATCTTCAGGATGGTGTTGCTGGAGCCCCCGAAGCCGGCCTGTCTGGTCGACGTAGGCGTCTGGCTCTGCTGCTTCTCCTTGACAGCCTGTGCTTGTCTTCTCTTTTGTAGTGTGCGGTGACCGCCTGGTGGAGGGGGAGTAGACATCGTTGCTTAGTGTTTCGGTTTGTAGTTTGCAGAAGTGTAAGGCCCCCTTCCACCCTGTCCAATGCACCCCTTCTCTTTCTGCAGTCGAAGCTATACAAAGAGCTGCTAACCCCGGGAGGGTCGGGAGAGAGACAACCACCTCGAGAGAACCCTAAGGCACACCCCCCAACCGCAGTGCTTCCGCACCTTCCAGACGTCAGAGCCAAGGTATTCCAGGATTAGGCAGACAGGATGGTAGCAGAAGCAGCGACAGCAACAGAGGCAGAAGCAGAAACAGCCTGGAGCGAACTCAGCAACAGCCTGGACAGAAAGTGAGAGCTCTGCTCCCAAACGGCTCCAAACGGCCAAGTCGCCGACGCCTCGCATCCCGCTGCTTTCAGGTTACCCGGTATGTTGCACTTTGTACGATGTTACACATGATGTTTAGCAGGGTAACCCAGTGTCTGTGAAGCGCAGAGGAAAAAATTTTCTGCTGCGCAAAGTGCGGCGGTGTGTGGTTTTGTACGGGTGTTTGTGTGCACTGGGCATTGATATGTGTATATTTTTTGGCGGAATGCCCGGTTCGATGGGGGAATGGCTGTGGGATTTTGGGATTTCAGTGGGCCCCGGACCCCATCTCATTTCATATATGGAGCTGCACTTGTTGCAACGGTCGACTGGGTTAGGATTAGCGAGCTGTTGTCGAATCGAAGGACCTGCAGAGGTGGACGTGCTCTTCGAAAACATACATCGGTGGTGGGAAGAAGCTGAGCTGAAAAAGAGAGCCAGAACAATATACAAAAGAGCATTGAAGCAAACAAACAGGCAGTGGTGGAGACTGGAACTTGAACAGTACCAGAAAAAGTAGATAGGCATAAAATAAAAAGAAGAGATTTCTCAGTGGAGTATTAAATAGAAAACTATGGACTTGGAACAGCCGAAGGAGTTCGTCCAGGAGCCGTTGGAGAACGGTGCTGGCGAGGAGGACGTCATCCCGAACGCCATTGTCATCAAAAACATTCCGTTCGCCATCAAGAAGGAGCAGCTGCTGGACATCATACAGGAGATGGGCCTGCCGCTGCCTTATGCGTTCAACTACCATTTCGACAACGGGATATTCAGAGGTCTGGCGTTCGCTAACTTCTCCACTCCGGACGACACGAGCAAGGTCATCTCCCAGCTGAACGGCAGGGAGATCAACGGCCGGAAGTTGAAGGTTGAGTACAAGAAGATGCTCCCACAGGCGGAGAGGGAGCGCATCGAACGGGAGAAGAGGGAGAAAAGAGGACAGCTGGAGGAACAGCACCGGTCCGTTTCCAACCTTTCTCTTTCCTCCATGGATAAAACGACAAACGCGACCCCAGGAAGCACAGCAAGCCTGCTAAATAACCAGGTTTTCTCCCCATCGTTGAGTTCTCTTTCAGCATTCGCCAATAATAACAATGGGAACAACGCATTGCAGCAGGCCATGGTGAACCAAAACACTGCAGGGTCCATTTACAGCACACAGAGCGGCTACCAGGCAGGTGGATCCACAATGAATATGTCAAACAACATGATGTCGCAGTCGCAACAGCAGGCCGCTGTGACGGAACGATTTTACGCGCCATTGCCGGCAGCGTCATCTATTCCTTTGCCTCCGCAACAATTGGACCTGAACGACCCTGACACGCTGGAAATATACTCCCAGCTATTGTTATTCAAGGACAGAGAGAAACAATACTATGAACTTGCATATCCCGTGGGTATCTCTGCCAACCACAAACGGATTATTAATGTCTTGTGCTCTTTTCTGAACCTGGTTGAAGTCTATGACCCGCGATTCATCATTATTAGAAGAAAGGTTTTGAGCCAGAACGATTTACAATCTCATATCTTGCAGAATCAACAAAATATGAACCAAAACTCAGGAATCAACAACCAAGAGAATAACTCCTCTATTATGCATCCATTGCAAGCAAGTTCTACAGGTGGCTCTATGAACAGATCCCATTCTTACACTAATTTGTTGCAGGCTCACGCAGCAACTGCTGCTGCTGCTGCTGCCTCCAACAGTGGTTTGGGTGTGAGTAGTGGAAATTCGCATTCGAACTCTTCCACACCAAAAATCACACAATTGGCCCAGCAAATAGTTGCTAATCAACAGCAGCAACAACAAGTCTCTACTCCTCAGGCACAAATGGCATCTTCATCACCCGTGATTAACATGCAGTCAGGATCTCTATACAACAACGAACAACAGCAGCAGTCTCTGTTGAGGCAAACCAGTAACTTGACTCCATCATCCAGAATACCATCAGGTTATTCGTCTAATCAAATGTACAGTAATGTCAACCCATTGTTACGGAATAACGGAATCTCACCACCTACTGGTCAGGTCGCTATGAATATGACAACTTCTCATAGCACTCAAAGAATCCCACAAGGTTTCCCAGCTTCAGCTTCACAGTTGCAACAACAGCAGTCTTTCAACCAATTGTCGAACCAGCCAATGGTTCAGCAACACACTAACGAATCAATTCATTCTAATTTTTCCCTGCAATCTTTGCATGATGATCTGGTTAACCAACAGTCTAATGCGTCCATTCTAGGAAATAGTGCTGCTGGAAATAACTCAACTAATGCATCAGATATGATATATAGAACTTTGAGTCAGTCTAGGTTTGAGGATGGCTTGGAGCAAGGTTTGAATAGATCATTGAGTGCATTGGATTTGACTGGAAAAGACCAAGAAAGCTCTACTAATGACAAAGGTACTGGTTGGTCGTAAAGTCACAAAAGATCATGTTTGAAAACGAAATCATAAGATTATCACTATTTGCTTAAAGATAGAGAAAATATAGCCGTATTTTTACAGGGTCATATTTTGTCTAACAAAATTATTAATTTGATCCTACTTAATGAAGGAGCGTGTACTAGAATCCCTAGTATAGCTTCATTTTTTTTTTCTGGTCTGCTTGTTGCTTTTTGTGTTTGATGTCTATCGGGAACTAAATCCATTGTCCTCAGTTATTCTCATACTCAAACTTAAAAATGTTGGAGCTTTGTATTGCTTGATAGATGCCTCTTTTTTTTCCAACTTGATACCTCATCTTTGTTGTCAGAAAAATTACGATTTGTAAATTTTTTATTTTTTTTTTTTGTTCTTGGTTTGATCTCTGATAGCTCGACAGTTGGAGTTATAACTAGAATGAGAATCAGGAATAATGATACGACACTAATGATAACGATTCCCCATTTTTTAACGCTTTCACGCTGTTTTATGAAAAAAAATTAAAAAAAAAAAAATAAAGAATTCTTTACATGAAATAAACTTCAAAATCTCTGAAAAATGATTATAAAATCCACTAAAATGAAACAATAAGAAAAAAGAATTATTGGACAAGACTTATCAAGAAATAGAAAGTACATTGGAAGTAGGAATCCAAGGTATGCATAAATTGAACTTTTATTGTGATCTTGGCTTCATTGACACTCTTTAGCTTCCGATTCTAGTAAATTGGACCTGCTTCGAAACTTTTCTGTATTTGTAAATTAATTATCTATCTTTTGTCTTCTCTATAATATTATGTCATTTAATAATTAACTGATTGTATAACATCTATCTGATGACAGCAAGATCGATCACGTTGTCCTTACAGTGATAACGCGCCCACTGAATCGTATTTTCGCGATTAAGGACTCTCTGCAGGCGCACATCTCGCTTCGAGACTGAGCCAAGAGCGAAGGAAAAGGTAAACAAATATATACTTCCGGGATGCTTAGTGCACATTTTCAAATTTAGTCAGTATTGCAACTGTGTGACGGCGATGATCCAATGAGCTGCTGTGATTGGTACTGATACATTGGATGGTAGTTACACTGGACTGACTAGGGATAAACAGTAATTTAGAAGTAAACTTTAGTTTTTTGTATGTTAAGTACCACAGATATTGTGATCGAACGGAGGGGTAAAAATACTACATACTAGAATACAGACCGGTAGAAAAAGAAACGGAAAAGACAAGGTAGGGAGCACCTCATTTCTATGATAACGCAAAGTGAATACCGATGGTACGAACTACAAGACAAGGGCAAGGATTGCTGAAGACTCAGGTTCAATTTGATTTACCAATCACTGACGACAAAAAGTCTGAAGTTGATATTTTACCAATTGTATCTAAAAATCCAAATGTCGAACTCTTAACTGATGGAGTACGACCAATAATAACAACTGTGAAAATCAAGTATGACGCCATGAAGTTCTTAAGTTTTGATAATCTTCTAAATGCCCGATCTGAAATTTTATTGAGACAAGCTGAAATGGAATTTAACGACTTCGATGCTGATGTAGATATTTCAGACATACAGATACCCGATGTTGATGACGATATTCCATATAGAGGAGTTGTTGCTGGCTATAAAAGGTATGCCACAAACAGAACTATACCGAGCGTTCAGGATCGAGCGTTTTTCAAACAACTGTTAATTGATGCATCATCTGCCGCATTTTATAATGGAAACATGTTACTTTGTAGCCATGAAAATGCTATTTCCCACAAAATGAACAACAAGACTAAAAACATCAAAAAACCGCTCGTTAATACCAAATCTATTGAATATATTCATATACGGGATAGTGAAGTTAAAACATGGTACACTGCTCCATATCCAGAAGAATACAATAAGAACCGAATATTGTACATATGCGAATACTGTCTGAAATATATGAATTCAAGATATGTTTTTCACAGACACATGGTAAAATGCATGCCTCATAGGCCTCCAGGAAATGAAGTTTATCGTGATGGGAAGTTGTCTGTTTGGGAAATCGATGGTAGGGAAAATGTGGTTTATTGTCAGAACCTGTGCTTGCTTGCAAAGCTATTTCTGAACTCAAAAACACTGTACTATGATGTGGAGCCATTTGTCTTCTATGTACTAACGGAGAGAGATCCTAGTAGACCAAATGACAATCATTTTGTGGGATATTTCTCCAAAGAAAAACTTAACTCCTCAGATTATAATCTAAGTTGCATCATAACGCTCCCTATTTACCAAAGAAAAGGTTATGGGCATTTCCTTATGGATTTTTCATACTTACTCTCAAGAAGAGAATTTAGTCAGGGAACACCGGAAAAACCATTATCTGACTTAGGGTTATTAACCTACCGAAATTTTTGGAAATTGAAATGCGCGAAAACTTTATTAGATCTTCGACATCTTTTTATTGCAATTGACAAGTCGACGAACCGATTTGCTACAGTAACTTTAGAAGATTTGGCAAATTTAACAGGAATGCTTCCCACAGATGTTATCCTAGGATTAGAAGAGTTAAAGGTATTCTATAGGTGTACGGATCCTAACAATAGATACAAATTTGTGATAAAGATTGACTCTTGGGATAGAATTGAGACCATTTGGAAAAAATGGATCAATAAAGGGTATCAATTAATCAATCCTGAAAAGCTAGTTTGGAAACCCATAATATTTGGTCCCTCTGGTGGGGTCAATGCAATGGGTATGGTTGAGCCACCCGCACTCCCTCATGATACAAGTAGGAGGTTGAGTGATCTCCAAATTAACGATAATATGATGGTGGATGTATTTGGAAGCCATATTTCCATGATCAAAAATTTTATGGGGGACGATTTGGAAGATCCTAGTGATCTTGAAGTTGCCACCATGAGAAAGATCTTGGAGCGAGAAAAAACAACTATTCAGCATTTTGAAAGCGGAAGCATTGAATGGCAATTATGTTTTATTGGCCCAGGAGGCGTTCTCCAAAAGAATCAAAAACCAAAAGATATTAATATTAAACATCAAAAATCACTTGATCCACAAATTCAGGAAGAAGAATCACCCACAGAACTCAGAGATATCGAGGAATCCTTTGTGGACTCTATGGATATTGAGGATGAGTCTCCAGGCGACGAAGATTACGAATCCAATTCAGAGAGTAGCGCTACTACAGAAGATGAGTCAGATAGTGGGGTTCGAATAACGGTTGTTGATGACTCATCGACATCCACGAGTGATATTGAAGATAGTTCAGAGACTATGACGCCCCAAACTCATTCTGATCCTGAAGAAACGGATGATTTAGTCATGACAGCAAGACAAAGAAGTAGGCGTCGTAGATAGAGACGTTCTAACGCATATGTTTTTTGACTTCCATAATCAACTAATTTATGATTTGATGGATTAAATAGATATTTTTCATTACTTTAACCATATATGTACTGCATTATCTGTTTTTTTATACTAAGTGTATGGTTACAACTATTGTGTTGTGGTGTACAAATTAGAGATAAAAATCAATCCTGACGAAAAAACTATATTTATTAGTGTTAAAATTGTGCGTTGTCGTATATCATACTTTATCTTTTATGAATGCATGCTAATTTATTAAACTACTAAATGAAATTAATAATCGAGTTGCTCTTATGATGATACCTTGCCTGTCAAAGAACACTCCTTGAGAAAGAAGCCAGACGCCATTTGATTTCGTTTTCTGTTCTGTTCGGTAGTAGAATTGACAGTTCTGTCAAAGACAAATTCCTCATTCTGTTCTCTGTTAATAGTTGGTCTTCCTCGAATGACCAGGGCATCTGCTTATAGTGTGAAACAGGGGTCGGACTCATGGATTTTGGTTCCATGTTTTCATGAGCATGACTAATTGCTTTCTTGGGGTTACCTTGCTGAAATGCAGTTGAAAATTCTGGATGGTTGGTATACTGGTCCTTGAAAGCATTCGCTGTGAAAGAATTTACTGCAGTATCGGTGTAATTGGTCTTCCCATTCGGTGAGCCAGACAACACAGGAGGTTGTGAAATGCTATCTCTTTTGCTACTTGGGTTTAATCTCGGACCCATAGGTGTGCCAGGGTGGAGACTGCTTGAAGAGCTAGAGTGGTTAAGTACAAAGTTGTTCTGTACGGAATTTGGAGCAGATATGATAGATGGACGTCTAGAAGTTGAGGCACTAGAGATGTTGAACGACGAACGTCTGGAGTTCAGTGAGAACGAGTTCTTTCTGGACTTCGTTGTTACAAGTGTCGTATTGAGTGCGTTTGCCA
The DNA here is from genome assembly GCA_030564085.1 of Nakaseomyces uthaithaninus. Classification (NCBI taxonomy): domain Eukaryota; kingdom Fungi; phylum Ascomycota; class Saccharomycetes; order Saccharomycetales; family Saccharomycetaceae; genus Nakaseomyces; species Nakaseomyces uthaithaninus. The sequence goes on from JAJLUB010000032.1 coordinate 48,442, forward strand.
AATTGGAAGAGAAGGAGCCGTTTTGCAGGTAGTGACCACCAGTTGCTGCTAGATTAATGTTACTGGTGTGCGATGGTGGTGAAATAGACAATCCAGGACCAGCAGGAATATTATTCAGGTTTGTAGAGCTGTTCCCGTTGCTGATAGGGACAGGTGGGTGGGTGAATGAGCTTCTTCTAGACCTCACTATGATTTTTGGAATAAACCCAACGTTTTCGGACTCGTTCTCGTCGTTGACGGCGCTGCCATTTGCCTCTTTGGTTCTCGGTTCTTTGAACTTCATGCTCTTTAGAGCCTGCAGCTGTTGAGGTGAGGGACCCACGTTGTGGGAGTATGACCTCGCCTTCGGGAACTTGTTCTTGGCCAACGACGTGTGGCTCCGCTGGTTGAACACAGAGTTTGTGGCCGAGGATATCGCTGACGTAGCGCCGTTGATCACAGAGCCTGATATGGATGCTATAGACGTTCTTCTGGAGAGCGGGATGATGGGGAAATGAAGGCCAGCTGTCTTCCCGTTGGCGGCCGCTGCGGAGCTGCCAGAGGCACCGCCGTGATTCGCAGTGTCACTCTTCTTGCCCTTGCCACCACTAGCACCGGCGACCCCGCTGGCGTTACCGTTCACCACAGCTTTCCCGCTAGCCGAGGTCGAGTCTGCCCCGTTGCCACTGGCTTCCGCAGGGTCGTCCTCTGCAAGCTTCTTCACCACCACGGCGTAGTCAGACACGTCCACCTGCGCAGTCCGGTTCGACTTCAGGTTCCCGGACTTCAGCCGCCGCCACCTGAACTGACACGCGTTCGGCGTCCTGTTCTCGAAGTACAGCGCGATCTCCTTCCACCCGAGGTTCTTGATCTCCTTCAGGTGCCTCAGCAGGATGTCGTCCTCGGGGTCCCACGACGACGGGTTCTTCGCTCCGCTCGCACTCGCACCGCTAGCACTCGCACTCGCACTCCCGGCCTCGCTAGCCTGCGACACGTCGCTCCCAGACATCTCGTCCTTCCCCGGCGACAACGGCTTCTCCTCCAGCGCTCCTATATCCACCGGCACCGGCATCATCGTAGTCATGTCTCTGTTTCTCTCTCTCTCTCTCTCTATCTTCCTCTCTCTTTCTCTCTCACACTTTCTCACACACTCTTGTCTAGCACCCTCTCACGATCCCGCTCCTCTTCTCCTTTTACCTGCAGACAGCACTTGCTATTTGCGATGGCTCCAGCCGTCTTCCCTCTATACCATTTTCAGTTATGATTAACCTCATCGCATCGCACAGGGCATCGCATCGCCTCTGCGCGCCCGAGCACAGAATCAAGAAAATTTTTTTTTGTGCGCTGCAGCCTCAGCCCGACGCACACAGCACCAGCACACACAGACACACACACGCAGAGGCACAGCAACAGCAACACGCAGAGGCACAGCAACACGCAGACACGCAGACAGGGCGATGCCGTCGGATTTCGCTTTTTGACAGCGCCGTCTCTCGCCCTCCCCGCGCCGTTCCTCTGTCCCGTCGCCACGTCTGTGTGTGTCTGTTGTTGCCCGTCGCTGGGCTCTCCGCCACGTCAGCCCCCACTGCAGCACTCCCCGTGTGCCACGATTGCAGGCGTGATCGTTTCCTCGTACCGTGATACATTTTACCGTACAGAGACACACGTCACATGTTTTTTCAGATATCTGTCGCATCGCATCGCATTGGGGGCAATTCCACAGACAGGCCCGCGGTGTGTGTGTGTGGGGGGGGGGGGGGTGTTCCCCCCCCCCCCCATCCTGTCTTGTTCAACACTTATATGCGTGTATTGCGGCTTATGCATAGCATTCTTCTGTGCTTGTTCCCCCCCGGCCTCGACATGCTGGCCAGAGCAGTGAGAACACCCGTAGCCATGAAGTTCTACGACATCGCTTTGAACCTCACGGACCCGATGTTCTTCGGCGTCTACCACGGCAAAAAACAGCATGACCCGGACGCCCGCGCCGTGGTCGACCGCGCGTACGACGCCGGGGTCGCCGTGTCGATGATCACCGCCTCCTCCGTCCGGGAGTCCCGCGAGGCCATCCGTCTTGCCGCAGAGCTCGCGGGCGCCAAGATGAAGCTCACACACACCCTCGGGGTGCACCCGTGCTGCGTGAACGAGTTCATGGAGCACGGCCCGGACCCCGCCGCCATCGACAACCCCTCCGGCGACCACGACTACAACGCCGCCCTGCACCGCGAGGCCGTCGCGCACCCCGAGCGCGCCGTGCCGCGGCTCCGAGAGCTCTACGCCCTCGTGCAGGCCACGCACGACCACCCCGCGTTCCGCGCCGTCGGCGAGATGGGCCTCGACTACGACAGGCTGCACTACTCCTCGCGCGAGATGCAGCTGCTGTTCTTCGAGGAGCAGCTCAAGATCGCCTGCCTCGCCGCGAGCCGCAAGCCGCTCTTCCTCCACATGCGCAACTGCGCCGCGGACTTCCTCGCAGTCCTCCGCAAGTTCATCGCGGGGTTCAGGGACGACGTGGACTTGTTCCGCTGGAAGGAGGTCGCCCCGCACGCCGCGCTCGTGGACGGGCAGCCGTTCTACAGGCTCCACCCGGACGTCAAGTTCGTGGTGCACTCCTTCACGGACTCCCTCGCGGACATGCAGGCCCTGCTCGACTGCTCGCCCAACTGCTACATCGGCATGAACGGCTGCTCCCTGCGGGACGAGAGCTGCATAGCGAACGTGCAGCACGTCCCGCTCGAGCGACTGCTGCTCGAAACGGACGCCCCGTGGTGCGAGATCAGACGCACCCACGCTTCGTTCAAGTACCTGCAAGGGTACGACGCCAGCAGGTACACCCACGTCAAGAAGGAGAAGCGCAAGAACTTCTCCGGCGAGGCGGAGCAGTCCGTGATGGTCAAGTCCAGGAACGAGCCGTGCAACATGGAGCAGGTGGCCATCGTCGTGGCCAACATAAAGAATCTGCCTCTGGAGGAGGTAGCAGACAGGGTCTGGAAAACGTCATGTGAGGTGTACGGCGATTGACGCCTGACTTCCACAGTCCATTCCTCTTCAATCGTGCGCAATCCATATCAAATTCAATCATCTTACAGAAATTACAAGAATAAATAATTAAGTAGAGATTCTATTTATAAGAAATTAATGACTCGTCCCCAAAATTAGGCATTAGATGAGGCGGGGGGGCAGTGGGAAGTGGAGAAAAATGCCTTGTTACAGCGGAATCTCCATTCCCCGAACTCCAATAATGTACAATAGCAACCATAGACCTCCTCATTCAAAGTAAATGCAATCTTATTGCAGTCAGAAGTATGTCAGTTTTAGCCGCGGGCTCCAGGGAATATTGTTAGAACTTCGGTGGTTATTCACTACTGCGATCCTTCTTCGTATGGAATGCACTCATTCTGACACCTTTTGCACTTCTTCAATTGAGTTGTCCTCGGTAAATTCATTGTCCTCGTTTTTATCAACTGGGTTTGTCTCGCCTGCTGCAGCCTCGCTCAATGACGCCAGCATATCAACCAAGGCTGATCCCTGGAAATGCTGCGGGTTTCCAGTCGGCCTTTGGCTTATCTTGATTCCTGCCTCCAAAAGGGACTCGAGCGACGTGAAATCTATGGTGCCAGCCTGCTGAGGAGCTCTTGGAGCATCAATGACTGGTTTAGCGGTAACTCCTGTTTCAGGCTGAGTCTTCGAAGGAGTAGTAATCGCAAAGACACCGCTTGAGTCATCGTCCGTGGATTTTTCATCACGTGTAAAATCATAAAAGCTAAAGACCTGCTTTCTTTTAGACTCAAAGGAGTCTCTGCCAGTATAGTCTTTCGCTCTGATACGAGCTAGCCATTGCTCCTCTGTTTCGGCATCTTTTAATAGTGCCACAATTATAAGACTCATGTTATCACAGCCAATACCAGGGCCCTCCGTGCTGGGAGCACAGCAAACATCAACAACACGTGATGCAATATCCGATAAAGACATATCAGTCTCCTTAATACCATAGTGAATGATGTCAACGCATTCCTGTGAGGATAAACAATCCCAGATACCATCGCATGCAAGGACAACGAATTCATCGTCCTGGTAGTCAAGTTTGTGCTCTATCACATCTGGAACACAGGTGACTATCTGCTCCTGTGGGGGCAGTCGGGGGTTGGATTTATACTCAAAGTCACCAATGGCACGCGATAGGGCGAGGTTGCCGTTGACTCTGTCCATCTGCACAAACCCGTTAGCTGCAGTGATACGCGCAGCTTCGCTCGGAAGCGTAGGTTTGTGGTCGAACGATAGCGCCTTCGCCCTGCCTCCTGACGCCAGAATAGTCCTGCTATCACCGGAGTTTCCGCATATAATCACGCCTTTCTCCTTGGAGATGAGGATAGAGGTGGCCGTGCACCCGCTCCTGTCGTCGCTCATGCTGGATTGCTCCTGCAGCTCGTCGTCGGCCGCTAGATAGGCGTCCACCAGCGTCTGCACAAGGTCGCCCTTCTGAAAGGACTTCTGCTCCTTGGTGAGGTTCTCGAGTCGCTCACCACAGAAGTTAGCCACTGACGCGCCACCGTGGCCGTCAAACACGCAGTACATCGCGACATGGTCCCCGGCCTGCCCACCCTGGGAGTCATTCAGGTCCAACCGCGCTATGTGCGTGTCCTCCATCGACATACGCCACCCTTGCATCGCACACACGGCGAACGCCGTCATCCCATCGCTGCCCGACTCGACCTCCTTCTCAATCACCGGATTAGACAGTATCTGGCCCATCAAATATCGCAAAATTTCTTCGTCTCCCCGGGTTTTCACGTGTTCCAGCCCTGCACCTGTCTCAGCTCCAATGCGTCCTGGACGGATAAAACAAGCGGACTGTTATCCGGACGGCACACTCGAGGGTTCGGAGTCATCCTCTTCGAGAGCTTTCCTTATCCAATATGGGGTTGAATACTGATCGACGCTCTGGGAGGGGTGGGAAGTTCCCCCTCCTCTTTCTTTTCATCCCCACTTTCCTACAGCACTTTCTGTGAAGATTACACACACACACACACACACACACACACACCTCTCGGGCCATCGCTCCAGCAACACAACGAAAGACTCAATTGTACCTCAACACGACACTGGCACGTTTGTATCACTAATCAACAAATATACACGTGTCAATACCGTAAATTGTGTTTTTCACGTTTTATATGCATATGCACGGTGGTTCACATGACATACCGCTTCCAGCTACAAAACATTAAAATTTTTTTGACTTTCAGAATTCTGAAAAAAAAAAAATGTGAAAAATATGTGAAGAGGGCGATGCCCTCGGGGCATCTCAAAGACGGGCCCCCATTGTGCCTTATTGTTTAGTGGGTTAGGCTACCGTAGTATATTAGAACTGTTGGGTTCGGGTGGAAGCGTTGAAGGGTGCTATTTCCACAGTTCTGTAGCATTGCTAGCGCTCACAGAAGTAACATATCCTTAGCCAGATGAACAGCAACGCGATACCGTCGTTTTTTGGCGTGGCCGTCGCATCGCTCGCCGCCGGCTACTACCTGGGCACACTGAGCAGTGGCAGTGGCCACAGCTCGCTAAGCAGGAGACAGGAAGTCATCAAGAAGTGCAGAGCCGACGCGGAGGCCGACGCAGAGTCGGAAGAGGAGGAGTCCGAGGAGGAGTACAGTGACGAAGAGATAGAGTCGCTGACTCTGAACGACGTGCCCGGCGAGGTCCGTATGGCATTGGTGATCCGCCAGGACCTGGGGATGCAGAAGGGTAAGATCGCTGCGCAGTGCGCCCATGCGGCCCTCGCATGCTTCCGTCTCATCGCCACCGACCCAGCCAAGAAGTCGTACAACCCAACCATGACTCAGAGGTGGTTGCGGTGCGGCCAGGCAAAAATCACACTCAAATGCCCAGACAAGGAGATGATGGATGAACTGTACGCCATGGCCATCTCACTAGGTGTTAATGCTGCTGTGATCCACGACGCCGGCAGAACGCAGATCGCCGCAGGCAGCGCTACCGTTTTGGGCATCGGCCCAGCTCCAAAGGCAGTTCTAGATCAAATCACTGGCGATCTAAAACTGTACTAATCGATTTTTTTTTGTAACAACCTCCCCCGAGATCACCTCCTCGTTCCCAATTATTTGCTCTATTCACTTCACTGACCTATCGGATAGCATTTCTCTTGTTTAAAACCATCTAGCATGTACAGCCGCAATGGTCCTGATTTGGTCCTCTTAATGATGCAATAAATAGTCATAAAACGGCAGCGTAAAGATAGATTTATATACATATCACACATATATAATGAATTGAAGACTAAAGATTAATATTAATATAAACACAAAACCCCTAGTTTCCCTTCTCAGATCCATCTCTGGACCACTACTGAGTTAGCAAGGCCAGCTTCTTTTACAGATTTTTCACTCTTCTCAATAGGTTCCACAGGGAATGCGTGATTCAAATTAAATCTTCTGTTCTTGTCGTCAGTGTGTTCTGCAACATGCTCATATAAAAGACTCACTGAGTCAGAGCCATTACAGCGGAATACTTCTCTTTTTCCACTTGCATATCTGATTTGAATTGAAGTGTCACCTTTGGGGGCTTCATGGATATCCGGCTTTGATTCTGGTTTGGTGGTGGAAACGTGTACAGGCTCGGAAGAGCTCTCAACTTCTCCAGGTATCGGAGATCCTAGTCGTTGCCCCTTTCCTTGAAATCCTGCCAGCTTCCTCTTAGGTGGAGTGTATGACTCGTCTAATTTTTTGTGAACATTGACATCAACCTCTTGTCCAAATTCAACATCCAGGAGCTTGAGTGGGGCTCTGCCTTGATTTAGCTCATTTAGATAGAAACTGTTAGCTGGGTCATCATACCTGTATAGTTCCCCATCTCCAACCTGAAAACCTTCCTTCCAGAAAGTAATTTCCCTGGTAACCTTCTCGGGACTTCCTCTCTGCTCAGCTCCATTATCTTCCACGACTTGATTGGCTGCATCTACTGAGGCACCTAATCTGTACCCCTTGCCAGAAAAGTGGTGCTCTGTCTGCCTTTGTTGGTTTTCTTCGTTGGGCATCTGTTGGCCACCTCTCTTAGCCTTCTCTAATAAGTCCTTGATTATACTGTTGGAGTCGTTTGGATCCGTGACTTCGAGGCCCGAGGCCTCTCCACCTGCAAATGTGTTTCTCTTAGCCTCGTCGTCATCGTCATCATCGTCACCACCGTTGTCTTTGACCATTTGTGCAAAGCTCATGAACTTGTTATCCTTCTTTCTATCGTATTTGACTGGCTCAGTAGACCCAATTGGCTCGCCAGCACCCCTTTGTGCTGCTGGTTTGGGTGATTCACGGCTAGACCCCCACCGCTCGCTATCCGCTCTATCCCCTTCGGAATCCATCTGCGATGCATAGTATGCGTTCAACGCACCCCCTAAATCGTTGTCGTGCTGCTCCAAATACTCCCTTGCAACGCTGACAGAGACATTAGTCAAGGACATAAACTGTTGAATCACTTCGTCGCTGTCGGCCATCTTCTAATACCAGATATGCGTATACTCTAAACCCTCTCAAGCGCCCTTTTGACTTTCTGAACTGTCGAGGAAACTCCAACTCTTTTCAATCCTGAAGATGCTCCTGGTCTATACAAAAAAAACCCAAGCGGCTGTCGTGTTCTAAGAAATCCCCGGTCAAAAGCAACTCAAGCATGCCAGCAATGAGCAATGCCATCGAGATCATGTCTTGCTATCATTATGCTAATATACCACGACCTGCGCCCCTCAAGCTGGGCCTACGGCTCAAAGAAGAACTATTTCGTATCAAGCGATTCATGCATGTGACATCAATATTGAGTAGCGCTACGTATACATTATATAACACAGGGACTCCTCCATTGTTCCCGTGCGTCAATGGTACAGTGAAATGGATATTTACAGGATGGCGGGTGCTCTAACTTCCCGTCTTCTCGCTTGCACACCTCCTCATATGTGTGTGTGTGTGTGTGCGTGCGATATCTTAGCTGGCTAGCTGCTTGCTCGTCCACTTGCGGAACTCCGCCATAGTTGTGATATCGTTGTTCCAGCAGACCCCAAAGAGGCCCATCGAAAGCACACCACCTGTGATGCCGGTGGTGTACACCAGGCCTGCTGCGATGTCCCGCCGCGTCTGCGGCTCAGTGCGCAGCAGCGAGTTGTTCACAAAGCTCGTCGGCCTCAGCAGCAACTTGTCCAGCGCCCGCGGCGCCACCTTGCGCATCAGCAGCCGGCAGCTCGCCAGTGTCACGCCAGCAGCCGCGAAGAACCGCACCATCTCCGTCCGTCTGCGCTCCTTGTACACCTCCAGCTCCCGCATCAGCCTCTGTCTCCCTCGTCGCTCTGTCACAGCACGCAACACCGTAACACAGGCATACTCCCCCGACACATCCTGGTATACCCCCCGACATCAACCGGCACAGGCCAACTAGTCCATGGCGAGCTGCCTCTGGGCTCTATTCGCGTGGACGCTGGGACGGTCCCGTCCCACGGCAACTGCGCAGGGACAAACTCAAGACCCCCCCAGCTCAGCGAAGCTATGCCATTACCGGACCTCTAGCAGGGACAGACGTCAACAGAAGTAGCATTGCTTGCTTATAAGTGAGCTAGCTGCAATGGACTGCCAGTGGTACGTCTGCCGGAGCTACAATACTGCAAGATAAGACACCATGCATCCACAGCTAGAGGCACAACGGTTTCACTGTATGTAGTCATTATGGGACACTTCTCCCCTCCTTCTTCCTCGAGGAAGAAGGAGGGGAGGGGTGTTCCTCTATCCCTGTGAGAATACCATTCATTTGAGCAAGATGTACTAACACAACTCTACACACCAAGCGTAGAAGGGGCCGAGCGGGACCGCGGGTCCGGGGAGGCACTTTTGGGTTTTGATGGGTCCGTCACCATACATACAGCATGTCTAGACTACATTGAAGCGTTGGACAAGTGCCACCAGAAGGAGTACTACAAGCGCATGCTGGGGCTGTGCAACAACGAGAAAGAGGCGCTCACGAAGTGTCTGAAACAGGCGAGCGCCGACACGAAGAAGCGGGCTATCGAGGAGAACAGGGTCAAGCGCGACCGTCTGGAGGACAAGTGGAAGAAGATAGAGGAGGAGGAGTACGGCGAGGACGCCATCCTGAAGATGATCCTCGACAGAGAGCTCAAGAAGCGAGAGAACGCCCCTAAATAGTTCCGAAGCAGTCCAAGGACTGCCCAGCACCATGTACATAACAAAAATATACCTACCAACCCCATTTACCCACACATACATCTGTATATATATATAGCCACTGGTAGCAGTGGTGAATCCAGAACAGTGTGAACACTTGCTCTTCATCGGAGCTAAAGCATAGACACGTGATTTGGTCATCACGTGTTCTTTCGTTCCAACGTGTATACACGTGTGTCACGTGTTGTATTCCTCGTTCAGAATAACTTGTTCTTTTGCGAGATGGGGGGGGCTGACGCGTCTCGGCTCATTTTATGGCCGTTGTGCTGACGCGTCACGCTCTGCGCTGTTTGCCGTGCGCGAGCCTGGGGTGCGCGATGCGTGGGGGGCCAGTGCTATCTGCATGTGCGGCCTCTTTGGCCCAGTTCTGCTGCACTGCGCCAGCGTCGATGCTGGGGGGTCTTCTGTCCGCCCAGCTTATGCTCATGTCGCTGCTGTGCCTCCCGCCTGCCCCCCGCAGCAGAGCGCGAGCCTTTGTGTCAACGGCTTATTTATAGCATCCCCCGTGCAAGTCTCGTAGCGAACACAAAAGTGCCAGTCGCTTGCCTATAAGCACTGTCCAACGTCTCGACATAGCTGCAAACGCATAGAAGGGCTTTGCATGAGTGTGTGGGCATAGCGTGGCTATATATAGAAGTCTAGCATCGAGAGAAGCAGCAGTTTGTGGAGAGACCTCGATAGAAGCTCGTGTAATCCAGATAGAAGCTCGTGTAAATCCAGCAAGGGACACTTTCGCTGCAGATAATCGAATATATATAAACGGTCCAACAACAGGAGTCGAGTGGATTAGTGCGGGAATTATGAGCCATCCATATAGACAGCAGTTGGCAGGGTACTCTTCCTCGAGTGTGCAGGCGCCTCTTGAGGATCCATTGAAACACATCGACACGATAAGTGCTTCCTCTTCTTTACCACGGAGACCTGAGATGCCGGAGGACATCAGCGGTGCTGAGTTCGATTCCAACACCAGCTTCAATAACGTCTCATCTACGTCGCTGGTGTCGGAGAACGTCAATATTAGCGGGAGTGCGATAAGCGTGAACAAGAACAACAAGGGACACAGCAAGAATAACAGCAGCACCAACTTGAAAAAGCTGCGATCACGGTCGGTGGACCTTTCGCACATGTACCTGCTGAACGGGAGCCACGACACGCAGCTGACGTCCACCAACGAGTCAGTTGCGGACTTGTCACATAGGGTGGTTAGTCAGTACTTGAGCAATGGGAACAATGACGGGTCTGGTGCTGAATCGGCAAACCCCTTGGTGCCAAGGCTAAAGACTATCGAGATGTATAAGGAGAATGTGAAGAAGTCCAAAGACCCCAACGTGTTGTTCCAATACGCGCAGTATATGCTACAGACAGCAATAACGATTGAGTCATCCAGCATCATAGATGCTAACGAGGGCGAGGAAGAGGCATTGAAGCTGAAAAAGCAGTTTCTCAAAGAAGCACAGAGTTATTTAAAGAAGCTCAGCGCAAAGGGTTATGCTGACGCGCAGTACCTATTGGGCGATGCATATTCTTCTGGTATTTTTGGGAAGGTAGAAAACAAGGAAGCATTCATACTGTTTCAGGCATCTGCAAAACATGGTCATGTTGAGAGTGCGTATCGTACTGCCCATTGTTTCGAGGAAGGACTGGGCACAACTAGAGACGCACGCAAAGCATTAAATTTCCTTAAGTTTGCCGCTAGCAGAAATCATCCTTCTGCAATGTACAAATTAGGTATATATTCATTTTACGGAAGAATGGGTCTACCAAATGACGTCAATACAAAGCAGAACGGTATCAAATGGCTGTCTCGGGCAGTCGCACGGGCCAACGAGCTGACCTGTGCCGCTCCATACGAACTGGGCAAGATATATGAGAGTGGGTATCTGGATATTATTATACCAGATGAAAAATATGCTCTTGAACTATACGTACAGGCTGCTACACTAGGCCATATATCTTCTTGTATTCTGTTAGGACAAAGATACGAGACTGGTGATGATGTACTACCTCAAGATACAAGTTTGTCAGTGCATTATTATACCCAGGCTGCTTTGAAGGGTGATCCAGTCGCGATGCTGGGACTGTGTGCTTGGTACCTGGTAGGTGCAGAGCCTGCTTTTGAGAAGGATGAGAATGAAGCCTTCCAGTGGGCGCTAAGAGCTGCAACTCTGAAGTATCCAAAGGCACAATTTACGTTGGCATACTTTTATGAGCATGGGAAAGGCTGTGAGGTGAACTTGGAAAATGCATGGAAGTGGTACAGCCGAGCAGCTGCCAATAACGACAGCAGGGCAATCAACAAAATGGCCAATAAACCTCAGGACCTGCAGGAAACTGCACAGCCTTCAAAGTCCAGGAAGCATAAGAAATCAAGAAGTGTGAACACGATCAACCTGTTTTCCAGGCTGGATAATGAGGACGACGGATGGGAAACCAAAAGTGGGAACAATGATAATTTTCAAATAAAAAACGAGAGTATCGCGAACGGCGTACCCACATTCAAGGTCGAAAGTCCATCAGTCACATACTTTTCACAACCCAATAGCGGAGAACAATCTCCAGCAGTGGCCACTAATAACGTAAGCAAGATGCATCGCTCAACCCCACAAGGTGATATAAGAGTAATCAAGAATACCCAGTTCACACGTGAACAGAACCTGTATCCTCAGAAATCTGCACCAGACCAGGAAAGTGGAAAGAAAAGCAAGGATAAGAATAAAAATAAAAATAAAAATAAGAAAGACTGCATCATTATGTGATATCACGATAGCACGTTTTACTGTTTTATGCATTTCCCTAAGTCTCTTTTTTTATTTTTCTGTTCTTGTTTCCTTGTTTCTCGTCACCATTCTAATTCTTTCGACACAATAAACGACCTATTTTCTTTTCTGTTTTTTTACTAATACGTTACCATTTATAATATCAATATAGATTCATGTCATGCATTATTGTTTTTTCTTTCTTAAATAGCATACCCACATTAAACACTTCATACATACTAATAATCTATTGCCACAGGGCATACGACCACCATCAATCACTACACAGCGGCGACACGCACCGTCTCTGCCCTGGGCGCTGCACGGATCGCATGCAGCTGTGTGGTAGTGGCTCGAAGCAATACAAGCACCAACTCAGCTTTAGTCACATGACTCACGTGGTCATCTCATCGCGCAGGCGTGCCAGCGATGGGCCGGAACATCGGAGCCTGGCCTGTGATTGCGTAATTGGTCGGGGGGCCTACCAGAGGGCAGGGAGGTCACGAAGGGTTCGCAGAGGACAGTCCCTGGTGAAAGCAAGCTATTCAACAAGTGTCGGGGGAGAAGGGGGGAAGGTGCAGCCAAGAGTGCTTCCGGGTCTCTCTGGCACACACACCGCTCATGCCATCGCAGTATATATAACAGACGTAAAATCTACAACATCTCTTGCTCCTCATTTTTGCCGCATACAGCAGCACAGCACTTGCTTTCAAAGGGGAGAAGTTCACAAAGATAGCAATTGTTGCGTATCCAAGAGAATAAGTGCAAGGAAAAAAAGAATAAAATGTCTTCCGTTCTACGTCTGTGCGCCCGCAGCATTGCGAGGAGCAACGCCACACCCGTGACGCTGGGCCTGGCCCGCGGGCCCGCGCTGCAGAGCTACAGGTTCTACTCCGAGAAGACGAACTACAAGCAGGCCGACCAGCCCAGACTGCGGATCAACTCGCAGGCCCCGGACTTCAACGTGGACACCTCCCACGGCAAGATCAACTTCTATGACTACCTCGGCGACTCCTGGGGCGTGCTGTTCTCGCACCCCGCAGACTTCACGCCCGTGTGCACCACCGAGATGGGCGCGTTCGCGAAGCTCAAGCCGGAGTTCGACAGGCGCGGCGTCAAGCTGCTCGGCCTCTCCGTCGAGGACGCCGCCTCCCACCGCAAGTGGATCAAGGACATCGAGGAGGTCAACGGCATCGACAAGTTCGGCTTCCCCATCATCGCCGACACCCGCCGCGAGGTCGCGTTCCTCTACGACATGTGCGACGAGCAGGGCTTCGGCAACATCAACGACGGCTCGCTCGTCACCGTGCGCTCAGTCTTCGTCATCGACCCCGCAAAGAAGATCCGCGTGATCTTCACGTACCCGTCGCAGGTCGGCCGCAACACCAGCGAGGTCCTGCGCGTAGTCGACGCCCTGCAGGCCGCGGACAAGAACGGCGTCGTCACCGGCGCCAACTGGACCCCGCAGGACGACGTCATCATCCCCCCCAAGATCTCCGACGAGGACGCCAAGAAGAAGTTCGGAGAGTTCAAGACGGTGAAGTCCTACCTGCGCTACACCAAGCTCTAAGTCCCCCCCCCCCCCTTCCCTGCGCCGTCTCACTATCTGTGTATAGTTTAATACATATCCCCCCCCAGTAAATACCGTGCAGCGGATCGTCACACCCCCACCGCATATAAAAGGACGGAGAACAGCGGTGCCCCACCTCTCCCACCACCAAAACCCTCGGCGGCAAACCATGTCCACGTGCTGTATCACACCCGACGCACGAGTAGTTATCGTGCCCCCCTCCCTCCCACGTCAAGTGTTACCCTGCCAGACTCATTCGCCTTTGTCTGTCTGCGCGAGTCCCTCTGCGTGAGTCCCTCTGCGTTAGTCCCTCTGCGCTGTGTGGTGGAGGGGGGCCCATCTCTGCTGCGCAACGGCTTTGTTCTGCCACGCTGGGACAAGGCAGCCCTCTCTGCCCTGCCATCGCCTATAACGCTGCCACGCTCTCCTTGTCCCCCCCCCACTAGAAAGACATCGGGATTCATCGTTTCAGGACACAGGGCTTGATCAAGGTATATGATTACACTGCCACCTTGGAGACAGTGCCGCACCCTCTGAAGACAGTGACAGACACCAAATGGAACAGGCCACACCCAGGAGCACGCCGGCTCCGAAGAAGAAGGCGAGGAAGAGCAGCGAGGATGCGTCGGCAAAGAAGCGGGTCAAGAAGGAGAGTGCAAGCAAGCTGGCGTCCCCAGACGATACAGGCATGAGTGGGGCGAGTGGAGCGGGTGGAGCAGGCGCACAGACCCCGGCTCAGGGTGCACTGCATCCTATCACGCACAGACCGGTCACGTCCTGCACGCACTGCAGGCAGCACAAGATAAAGTGCGACGCGAGCCAGAACTTCCCAGCACCTTGCACCAGGTGCGAGAAGAACGGCTTCCACTGCGAGATCAACCCGCAGTTCAGGCCGAAGAAGGGCTCCATGATGCAGATGCTCGCGCACGAGGTCGACGACCTCAAGTACAAAGTCAGCTACCTGATCAGAAACGAGGGAATCGTCGCCAAGGCCCTCGCACAGTACCAGGAAGGAAGGGACATCATGGAGATCCTCGGTCACAACCCGCCGGGCTACTACCAGGAGGGCAAGAACCCAAACGCGCACATCGGCAGCCACAAGAGCAGCCACACGAACAGCCTGTCCTCCCCGGCCTCCAACACCACAACAGGGACTCCCAACCACGAGCAAGCGGGCGTGTCGTCGCCGAACAACACCAAGATCTCCGTCCAAACCTACCTGGCCGGCGAACACCCCTTGGTGAGGCAGGATACAAAGTCCCCGATAATGTCAGGCCCAAGCTCGGTTGGTGCAACGCCGATTAACGGCGTCAGAAATAGCCTGATCAGTGGGAAGTACACAAACTCTGTCAACAAGCCCATCTTGCCGCCCATCCTAAACGATTCCACTCCTTCCAATAACGCGATGAAGAACCAGATCAACTCCAGTCTCTTGCAGATGGCATTTCACAAAAGCACACCTTCTGCATCAAGTCCGTCCGTCAGCCGTGCAAGATCTCCTTCCATACAGAATTCAGCCACCCCACAAAGCATGATTGGCAACGATTATGGACTGCAGCAGGCGGGTCAGGTGAGCGCTAAGAGATCACCGATTATCGCAACTACTACAACAATGGATCCACTTCCATCCCCGCATGCTAACATAGATGAGTTTGTCTTAGGCGACATTAGACTTCCAATCACCAAGGCCGACGAACTGCATGAAACCTTTGTTTCTAAGTACCTGCCTTACTTTCCTGTGCTGACATCAAATTCCGCAACTGAGCTGTATGGACAGTCCCAACTGCTATTCTGGACTGTCATGCTAACGGCTTCACTATCTGATCCGGAACCCACCCTATATACACAGTTGGCATCGCTGATCAAGCAGCTAGCCATTGAAACTTGTTGGATTAGAACTCCGCGTTCAACGCATATTTCGCAGGCATTGCTGATATTATGCATCTGGCCGTTACCTAATCAAAAAGTACTAGATGACTGCTCTTACAGGTTTGTGGGACTGGCTAGAACTCTCTCATATCAGCTGGGTTTACATAGAGGTGAATTCATTTACGAGTTTACCAGAACCCAGACATCTATGCCAGACGCCGAGAAATGGAGAACTAGAACATGGTTGGGAATTTTCTTTGCTGATCTTTGTTGGTCCAGCATTCTTGGACTACCGTCAACATCTCAACCTGATTATTTGACCGAAAAAGCAAAAGTTTCGATTACCATGGAAGATGAACAAAGCGCTCATAAGCCAGGCACAACAAATATATCAAACAAACAAGGTTCATCATTAAGGGAATCAGCATCAACAGTCAACGGGGAAAATCTGAATATTGAAGGGAAAAACAATACTCTACCCAGTAGATTTAAATCTTTGATTTTATTATCTGACTTTCAATGTAAGCTATCCAAGATAATGGGTTCCAGCGTGACGAGCCCTGATGGAATGATGGAGCCGTCATATAGAGCTGATGCATTAGCTGTTTTGGAAAAAGAATTAGAGGAACTGAATGTTGCAAATAATTTTCATACTGATGATGTGGTTAACATTTACTATCTCTATGTGAAATTAACTGTCTATTGTTTTGTGTTTTTACCTGGTACACCAATTCAAGATCAACTAAACTATGTCAATGATGCGTACGTTGCAGCAACAAAGATTGTGACTTTATTAACTAACCTATTAAAAAACCAACAACTTGTTGAACTTCCAATTTATATTAGGCAAAGTGCCACTTATGCGGCGCTAATTTTGTTCAAATTACAACTGAGCCCAGCTTTATCAGATAAAGGTTTTGAATCTGCAAGACAATCGATCGTTACAGTTCATCGGTTTTATAGAAACCAACTATCAGCATGGGCAACCGTTGTTGAGAACGATATTTCAAGAACTGCCAGCATGCTCGAGAAATTAAATTTTGTATTAATCACACATCCCGAAGTTTTAGTAGAGGAAGAAGGTATTATATCTAGAATGAGATCACACTTGACCGGATCCCTATTTTATGATTTAGTCTGGTGTGTTCATGAAGCCAGAAGAAGAGAGGTTGATCCAGAATATAATAAGCAGGCTTTAGCTAGTGCAAAGGCAAAACGTAAAGAAAGAGGAGGTGACTCTCCAGGGAACATTTTGGAAAGCAAGTTGTACCCTTTGCCGTTGTATAATCAGATCTCAAAAGAGGACTTCAAAACTGTTACGAAGACAACACCCAACGGTACAACAATCACCACATTAGTTCCGACAAGAAGTGCGTTGCAGCAAGCTGAGAGTAAGAGCTCTGGTACTGGGAGTGCAGTCGCTATCAATGGTATTCCTTTAGCGATGCTTGACGAAAATGGAAGTTTGGATACTGATAATCTCTTTGCTTTACAGAACATGGCAGGTGTTCCCAACTCTGAAAATATGAGGGCGGCCTTGAGTAGTTTCCCACCTATGATTGATTCGATTATTAGATCAGACTCTAATGGAATTGAAAGACCAAGCAGTGCCATGGCTACTATCGGGACTAATGATATTGCCTCTTCTAGTTTAAGCGGGTCGTTATTTTCAAGAAAATCAAGAGAAGGTCTTTCCAATTATCAAAATGAAATAAGCATGGAGAGGCAAACGAGCTTCCCACCTTCGCAAAACAGAAAGAACACCGCAACGAGCATTGTCTCTGCGCCTGAGGTTCAACAAAATGGCAAGAGTTTCAAGGATCTTGCAACTTTGACAAACTGGCATCCAGTTGCGGCTAATTCTAACAGCAATGGTAACCTAGAGGGTAAAAATCAAAAGCAGAAGTCAGAAGACTTGCTACCTACAAATAGCAGACTCCAGCTGAATCAACTTTCTGATTTCTTCCAGCAACAAAGTGCAGGTTGGATTGAAGGAAACCTCGGTAATGACGACTTCTTCGGATGGCTTGACATGAATATGGAACCGAAGTTTTAATGAAACGATTATACGATATGATCTTACCTGATGTCTCCAAAGTTTTTGTTTTTTTTTTCATCTTTTTCAAACTTTTATTCCTTTTATTATTATTATTATTATTATTATTCCCGGCATTACTCCTGTAATTATTTTGACTACCATGACAGCCGTCAAGCCAACCGTACTTACCAACCTATTTACTGTATCACTAACCTATTATTATCCGTATTCTTAGAACTATTTATTTATTCTTAATATTAATATCCGTTTACTCAAGTAGAAAAGAGAAAGTGCATAAGATGGGTGACGCCAGGAGTACACGCACCAGAACTACAAGCTCGCTCAAATGAATGTAGTCAAAAATTCAGAATAATACATGGTATCAGCACTTGCAGCTCATCCCGTGATGAGAACGTGTATGCTCCCAGATATCATGCTTCCAATGCTTAACAAAGCACTTCTTTAGCCCCATTGCTGAAATTTTCACAGCCACTAAGGCGGGGGCGGGCGCGGGGCCGGCTGAATTTTCTAGGAGGAACTGCTTATAAGGGACTTCAGCCACAGCCATCAGCATTGCCTTTTGAATCCCCATTGTTAGTCAAGTCTTTGAGCAAAAAAAGGAATTAGGACTAGTTGGTTTATTTACCTTGACGAGCATCTTTATTTTACTGATTTTTTGGTTTTTCTCTTTGCAGTTGCTGTGAAGAAATACAAAATAGCAAGTTTCCGGAGCGAAAGATAAAGAAAGAGGGGCGTGCTTTTTGATTATCAGGGAAGAAGAGAAGTCCTGTTTGTTCGGCGGCTTCGCATTAGGTTTTATTGAGTAACCACGTCATTACTGACACGGCCCTTGTTTGCTCAGTATTATTTGAAAGCGTATTCAGAGAGGTCTATATTCTCTAGCATTACTAGCTTGATACTCCCCTTTTTTATTGAATTTGGTATTGCGTGTCTGTGAAGTTGAATCTGTCTTTTTTTTTGAATCTCTGGTAGTATATTACTATCTATATTGGTAGATAAAGATAGACTTGTGAAGTTGTCTACACTATTCAATAGGGGAAAGTGGGTTCTCTCGTTTGACTGAGATGTTGAAGAAGTGGCTACCTTCTTCTAAAAAGAAGAGTGGAAACAACGGTGGGAAATCAGCACCCGTAACACCAGTTAGAGATGAAAGTCATTTGCGGACACCCGGTGGCAGGAGTAATTCTGCCACAGTTTCAAAATCTGTTCCAAATAGCAATAGTATGGGAAATGGTGCGTTCCGAACAACAAGTAACATCGAGTTTAGGAAAGATTCTTTCGGAAATATTCAGGGAAACGATATAAAATTGGGTGTAATTGAGCCTCGTACAAGCGAGGTTTCTCGAAGTAATGTAGGCGGGAGCAATTTTGCCGTATTGAATTCATCGGATGAAAGTCTACCGCAAGAACTTCATGGCCATGTCCCTGTACTAACTACGGAGAAAAATGATAAGATTCCATATGGTGATGGTTCAAATAAAGTGTTTGGGTATGAGAATTTTGGCAATACCTGCTACTGCAATTCAGTTCTACAGTGTCTGTACAATTTACCAGAATTTAGATTAAACATATTAGAATACCCAGAGAAATTAAGTTCTGGTCAAAGAAAACGGAAAACAGAAATGATGGGCTTAAAACCCAAATACTACTCTGAAGAACATTTTGATCTAAAAAATGGAGCTGAGCAACTCAATAAGTGTCCTCCATCAATCAAACAATCAAATTCTGTGGTTAGTATTGTCCCATCCGTAGCATCAAATAATACCATCGGTAACAGACCTCATCCTTCAATAGGGTTATCCGATAGGTCAAAGAGTAATATACCAAACTCAAATAATGTCCACAGCACGCAAAGCACAGAACGGTTGATACAGACATCGGAAAATGGACGTTCAACAGATTTCCTTAATGGCACAACAAAGCTAGTTGGTAATTCTACTGAAGATGTCCCTCTAAAAATAGATTCGACTGATGGCAATGTGAATGAGAATGGAACATTATCACAGTTCGGTGAGTCTAGAGCTAAAGATTCTATAGAAAAGGTTCAGACTAAAAGAGTTATAGTTGGAAGATCGTATCCGACATCATTTGCGGTCGAAAAAAGTCAGCAGATATTAGAGAACAATATTCATTTAAAGTCTGAACACTTGAGTAATGAACAACGGAAGAAGTCTGCTTTGATCAGTGGACCGATACTTAATATAGATCATCAGCTTAATGAATCATCAGAGGCCCATTTATATAATGGTCTCAAAGATATTTTTGAATGCATAACGGAGCATTCCTATCTTACTGGTGTTGTGTCCCCGACAGCATTTATTGAGATGCTGAAGAGAGAAAATGTATTGTTCAGTTCTATGATGCATCAAGATGCGCATGAATTTCTTAATTTCTTATTGAATGAATTAAGTGATTACTTAGACAGGCGTACCGATCAAGACATTAAACAGTTCGGATATAATGTAGATATGACAAGAAGAAACAGTAAAACTGTAAAAAATTTTGTGAATGAATTATTTCAAGGAACTTTAACGAATAGGATAAAATGTTTAACCTGTGATAACATTACAGCAAGGGACGAGCCTTTTCTTGATTTCCCAATTGAAGTCCAGGATGACGAAGAAATTGACATACAAGCAATCTTACAAAGCTTTCATCAAAAGGAAATGTTACAAGGTCCAAATAAATTTTACTGTGATGAATGCTGTGGTCTACAAGAAGCGGAGCGGGTTGTTGGTCTCAAGCAATTGCCAAAAACCTTGGCTTTACATTTAAAAAGGTTCAAGTACTCAGAAGAGCAAAACTCTAACATTAAATTATTCAATAAAATCCATTATCCTCTAGAGCTGGATGTTTGTTCGACCTTTAATCCTTCAATCTCAAAGAGATATGAACTAGCTGGAATTGTGGTACATATGGGGGGAGGCCCACAACATGGACATTATATTTCTTTGTGCAAACACAAAAAATTTGGATGGTTATTGTTTGATGACGAAACTGTTGAAGCAATCAGCGAAAGTTCGGTTTTACAATACACAGGTGATCCGGCAACGATGTCAACCGCCTATGTCCTATTCTATAAGGAAATGGAACAAACCACAGAAAATATTGATCATGAGATGAATATTAATAGTTTGATCGAGTTCGATGACTGGCTGAGAACTCGTCCCCCAAAAATGATTAAAGAAGAGGAAGACGAAGAAGATGAGGTTGAAAATAATGAAAGTACCATTTTGAATAATGAAATTGCAAAGAGTGCCAAACCAGAAATCATAATTACCTCAGAAAACGAAAAGGACAAGAAAACAAAGTCTAGTAAGAGAAAGTCGAGACTGTTCAGTTTTATGAGAGGTTAGTGATGTGACTAAAAGTTTTGTTCTTTCTTTTATTGGTTTTATATTTCTGGTATTGTCTTTATGTTGTTCACGTTCTGGGATTTTTTATTTTTAGGTAAATTTGGTATTACGAATACTCTATGAGAATGAAGATTTATTCCTGAAGGTGCAGGTCTTTTTGTTTTTCGAGTATTATAGATAATGATTTTTTAGTAGTTTTTAATGATTTTATTGGCACAAGTAATGTAATGAACGTGTCAAACAAAATGTTAATAAATAATAGAGAATTTAATTATTCTACTTTATTTACCCTCGATATGTGACTAAGTTTTTTTTTTTTTTTGTTTTGGTATTCATATCTGTATTTGGTAGGATTCACTTTTTTTCACTAATATATTTACTTATGGCATTGAATATTTATAATAATTATTGATCTATTTGGTGAAGTACATAAGGGAAACGACATACACTCGCACATGCACTGATGACTTCTATAGATGTGTATTAATGGTAGTTGTTTGGTGTAAAAAAGGAATTTTTTTTGTCTATAAGGTCACCTTGAACAAAGCCAGAATATACAAAAGCTTCGCCACTAATTTCGTTCTTTTCTTCATTATAAAATAAAGGTCTCAAGCTGCAGCTATTGGCTCTGGTGGTGCTATACCAGCCTCCTCATAGTACTCACTCAAATCTTCTTTGTCGAACACAACGTCTATCATCAGTGAACAGCTGGGGCACACAGCTATGGCCTCCCCATCGAACATGTCATCGAGGAGTATCTGGAATCTGTCACCACACGGACATGGATACGTAAACATCTGTGCCTCTGGATGGAAGGTCATATCCTCGATTTCGATTTGGTCATATGTAGACATATTAAAGCTAGGTCTTTTTCTTAAAAACTCTCCTTTGCCTATTGAGCAATAAACTTTGTGCAATAGAATATATAGCAAGTAACTCTTTTTTTGCTATAAATTCTGTAAATTTTACAATAATAATTAAATAGATCACCAACAAATGGTAGGCTATGCAAGAGCCGATGACTACCAGAAGGAAGATCTGCGAGGAACCACCAGCCGCACACCCAAGAAACCTAGCCTGACGTTGCGATGAGCTGCTTGTACATAAATCATTATAGTGTGCTCTGTGCACTTCGTACATTTCGGGTTTTTACATATCTGAGATTTTTTTTTTGGTCATTCAAATAAGTTACCCGGTAGTATAGCACGAAAAAAAAAGAAATTCAGACATTTCTTTTTTTTTGTTTCCATTTCTTTTGACTGCTGTATTATAATTTAATGTCCACCATCCTAACACCCCCGATTGTGTTGAAAACATATATCAACTTCATATGCTAATGTTGAGATTTCCTATATCGGGTAGTTTCATTGCAGAGTGCAACCCGAGGCTAAGAGTGGGCGGTGGGGAAAAATAGGAAGAGGCCTTTAGTCCCCGTTGCGGGCTGTGCTTCCTCAGCCATCCGCGTCAGACCTTAGTTGTTGGGGCAGCTTGGAAGTCGTGCCAGGTTCTCTTGGGGGGGGAGGGGTCACTTTCGCTCTGTCTGTTGGAGCATTGCTTTCACCTGGGCTCTACCTGCAGTGGCCTGTGGAACCATACGCAGATGGGACACTCAGCCTGTCTGGACTGTTTGTGTTACTCTTTGCGAGTCTGCTGGGAGGGTCTGCCTAACTGCTCAGCAGGAGAGCCTGCCTAGAGCACCACTAGGCTGGCGAGAGGGAAGGACGGGAGCAGAATTCGGCAGCTGTCCACAGTGCAGTTCAGAGACTCAGTAGCCACGGGCCCCCAATCGCTGGCTTGGTTTAGCCTGCAAGCCTAGTATGCTGCGTAGGGCAGGTTCTCCCCACCCCATCTCACTCACTTTCTCTCTTGCTCAGCAGCCGGGAGTTTGTTTCTTTCCTTTCGGTTCTGGTTTGTGAGTGCAGCTGCGAAAAAAAAAAATATCAACCATCATCAGAATCGCTGTAACTGATACTTGTATATTAGTGTATATCTAGATATTGTTACTATTGCTCATTTAAGATCGATACAGACCAAGAAAACACCAGAACAATAATGTATGTTACCGAATACCTGATAATAATGTGAGCAGGAAGGCTATTTCAGACAGAACACAACAGGGAAAATCGTCGCCGGACCATATCAAAAAGATAGCAGGACCACTTTGCGTTTTTGAAGACTTATTACTGCCAAATAATAATATGTGAGCATAAATTGTGTTTGATTACCATTCCCCATTTTCGAGGTTATTAAGGAAAACGTTGAGCTATAAAGTACGTGCTAGTTAATTGTTATTTGAGTGATGAGTGTGGTATGGTTAAGATAGGCGATATGGAACGAATCTGAAATACATCTTGTGGCATGAAAAAACTAAATGTGATAATTTTGAATATCATACTAACATTCTGTTTTATTGTTGTTGCTTTTTTATTCTCTTTGTCCCACCAAATTATGAAAGGAGCACTTGTTATGTTTTAATCTCCTTTTGAAATATGATAAGATACTGTTTCAGAAAATGGTTTTACTTTCTTTGAAAGCGGTGTGGAAGAAGTAATTTATCAATTGTAACACAATGCACCTGTTGTTGTAGTCATCAAAATGGGTATTTCTCGTGATTCTCGTCATAAGAGAGCCGCCACCGGTGCTAAGCGTGCTCAATTCAGAAAGAAGAGAAAGTTCGAATTGGGTAGACAACCAGCTAACACCAAGATTGGTGCTAAGAGAATTCACTCTGTCAGAACTAGAGGTGGTAACAAGAAGTTCAGAGCTTTGAGAATTGAAACTGGTAACTTCTCCTGGGCTTCCGAAGGTGTTGCTAAGAAGACCAGAATTGCTGGTGTCGTCTACCATCCATCTAACAACGAATTGGTCAGAACCAACACTTTGACCAAGGCCGCTATTGTCCAAATTGATGCCACTCCATTCAAGCAATGGTACGAGGCTCACTACGGTCAATCTCTAGGTAAGAAGAAGAAGGAGGAAGAAGTTGCTAAGCCATCTAAGAGTGCTGAAAGAAAGTGGGCTGCTAGAGCTGCTAACGCCAAGGTTGAAGCTGCTGTCGACTCTCAATTCACTGCTGGTAGATTGTACGCTTGTATCTCTTCTAGACCAGGTCAATCCGGTAGATGTGATGGTTACATCTTGGAAGGTGAAGAATTGGCCTTCTACTTGAGAAGATTGACTGCTAAGAAATAAGTAAATCATCACGCTTAATTGCTTACTGATTTATCTTTTTTAATTTCTTCACAACTAAAACAAAAAATCTATATCTCTTAGACTGTTTTATTACGCACGTTATATCTTTTTCATCATTTTCACCATATCTATATAATAAACCACAAAATAAAAAATTATATTAAAAACTAAATTATTCTCCGCATATACTTTGTACTAATTATAAGAATACGGTTTCATTCAAATTGAAAGTTACGGCAAAAATCATGTGCACACAAGACATTGATATTGCGGCACCAGCAGGCACAGGCCAACTCGCAACGCTGTTTAGATCACAGAACTTTTTACGCAGAAACAAGGCTACATAAAATACGCCAAGCTATGTACTACTTAAGAATAATTGTGTAAATCAGAAAAAAAGGCAATAATATAGTAATCTGCATGGCTCACAAAAAATGAGATCTCAGTACAGGTCTGTGTAAATATTTTTTCTCATCATATTAGCAACACAAAGATATGCATCTTAGGGATATAGAGAAGAGTAAGAAAATCTCAGGAAATAGGTCCAGTTGTGAACTCACACGTAGAGCTATTGTCCCCCGATCCACCCTCTTCTCCTGATACAGGCTCTACGTCCATGTACCAAGTTGGTGAAAACCAAGAAACCCAAAAGGAACATTGCTGCAAGATGAACGTCATCCAAACATATTTCATGCTGTCTTTATATACTAATTTTTCAAAGTCTTCGAATGGAATACGTTGAAAAAAAAAATTTCATTTTTTTTCCAATTTTTGCAAAAGGTGTGCACAGAAACACCTGTAGGAGCTACGGCACTACTAATTACCCAGGAAAGCTAAACAGAGGCGATGCCCTCACTCGTGCTGAATACAAAGAATTAGGGCTTTTCAATAATTCTGTTGCGAGGTATACTTGATTGGAAACACTTGGGTGAGGCCTGCACTTGGAGGGAAATGTTAGCACTAGTATCAGGATGTACCAGATTTTATTTACCGCTATAGAGCGGGAGGTGGATATTGGTATAAACCACTTTTCGTTTCATTTGAATGCTGGTCAGCCGTTCGGAGGGATCCAAGGAATCGACAGTGGCTCCAATCAGGCAGATGTTCTTCACTTCCAAACTGACGGAGGACTACGATATGGTTACTGGTTGAGTCCCGGGCACAACTACTACTGCAAGTACGACGTGGATTCAGAGCAATATAGGCTGTTTGAAGATGATGATGAGGCTAGGGTTGACGTTAGGTTCAGAGAACTGCGAGATCGGGGACTTCTGGTCCAATATCCCCGGATTGACGATAACGATACATGGAATGAACTCACGAGGTTTGTCAGGTGGTCTACGATAGCCCGGATATACAAACTATCCCCCGATGAGCATTTTGCCTTCATGGACTCCTCTCTCACGACAGTGGAGGAATCAGAAAAACTATCCAAACAACTAGGCAACGATAGGGAAGCAGCTGGTGAGCTTGACCGTTCCCTGGAGTACACGATAATAAATTTCAAGAGCAAAGAGGCAACTAGGCCAGATTACAAGATGCACGATTACTACGATAAATCGTACTACTTGTACGAAGTAATTCTGAAAAGTCCTGGGTTCATGGGATCCCTTTCCAAATACTTCGGTGAGCTACAAGCCAGCTTTCTCAACTGTGTGATGTTTGCGAGCTACGGATCCAGTATGCAGTGGCACAGTCTAGTAGAGCTGTTGGTCAGCAGCGCGAGATTTGACCGGTTTCCGGAGCTTGACAACCTGCTGACAGTGGAGATGAGGAATTTCCCAGACGAGTACATCGACATGCTGGTAAATTCAGAGTGCTGGTCACGGATTATGAGCACACATAGTCAGCATCTGCCAGCGCTGACTCAGCATCTACAAGGCAACCATCCGGAGCTCCTGCCGAGAGCCTTGCAAACGCAAGACAGTGACGACGAGGCATACCTCTCCAGCGCCGACAGCATTGAGATGAACGCCACATCAGAAGACGAAGACGAGCCCACAGTCGTGTCGGCTATATTCCACAACAAACGGTAAAAGATGTACGCCATCTCATAGCTATTCTACATATCAGCAGGACACGTCGTGTTTTGTTTCGTTTTACGCCCCACCTATTCCCAGACGCTATACCCCCCTCCCACAATATGTATCGGGATACGATAACACGTGATGTGATTTTTACTCTTTTTCTTTCTACTGGCCCCCCCGCATTACCCCGAGGCTAAGGCCCGAAAAAAATGCTGACTTTACATCTTTGATTACCCGAAAGGGAAATTTAATGCGTTACGAACGCGTGAGGGCCAGAGCGGGCAGAAGACACGGCACACTGCCACAGGCTGTTTTTTGTTGGTACTCGTTCTAGTCTCCGTTCTCACACAGACCAGTATTTCATGTTGCGTGTTAGGATGTGGGCAGCGCAGCCCTCTCTACTGCGCTGCACTCGCCTCGCTTCCCGCCTTGCCTCGCCTCCCACCGTTGCCTCGCCTCCCCCCCCAACACACCTCAGGCCGTTTGCTTTTCAGCTTCTCCACGGCCAAGCCGCAGAAACGCAGCAGGGGGGGGGATCTCTCCCCGCGCACACATGTCACATGAAAAATGACAGCGCCCTCTGAAACACCCGTGGGAGCATAGGCTGTTCTGACAGAGGCCAGTGCTGCACCGTAGATCTCATATCTGCGGCAGCCTCTGTGTGTGCCCGGTGGGGGGGGGGGGAAGCACCACAGCGCGGCAACCGCATGTGCCCGCTGCCAGAGCAGCGGCCATGCCGGAACATCCGCCGTACCGGAACATCCGCCGTGCCGGAACACCCGCCGTGCCGGAACACCCGCGGCCCTACTTCATACACGCCCAGCCGCTGGGCGTGTACTTCAGCCTCCCAGGAGTTCCACCGCGGCCCTGTCATGGTAGCGTCTCAACCGGTGGGGATACGTCCACAGCCCGATGGGCATGCCACCGCAATTGGCGGCGCCCTACATACAACTCTATACATAACATCTATAGCAAATTGACACTCGGGACCCTGTGGTCCCTTGCCCAATACCGAACAACCATTGGCCCCTCCCCAGCCGCCACAGAAAGAGAGAGCGAGAGAGAGAGAGAGAGACTGTGAGAGACTGTGAGAGAGCAACCAGCAGTTGTCTAACCCTTCCCCCCCACCCTCGCCGTACCCCCGATTCAGACTGTGGAGCTGACTGGCGAAAAAACGTCCTTTTTCTGCTAAAGAGCGTGCTTTTCCCGTTTTTCGGATATTTTTTTAACGTGTTGCAACCAAAGAAAAAAAAAGAAGAGCACTAAAATAGAATTTCAAGACTCCATTGTACCAACTTTCTGTACTGAGAGGCATTGCGAATCACTGCCGGAACTTGACTAGCAGCGGAAGGAACTACGGAAGCGGTGGAAGTACAATAACACGCGCATAGACACTCTTTTCTGCTTAGAGATAGAGCTACCCCCCCACCCCCCAAAAAAAATCGAGCACGCGGAAGGACGCCAAGGAATCCGATTACAAGAGCCGTTGTTGTTTTCTTTGCTATCCAATTTCATATATCAGCCTTTCGAGAATAACTACTATAGCGTGTGGGAGAATAAATAGACGAGCATGGCGGATCCCAATTACTTGATGATCGGCGCACACCCGATGACAACGATACCGACGGCGCTGGCCGCGGCAGCGAATACAACGTCCGGTCTCGCGCCTATAATAGAGATTGCTACATATGCAGACACGGATGTGTATGAGTGCTATATCAGAGGCCAGGAGTCGAATATCGTGATGCGCCGCACAAACGATGACTGGATAAACGTCACGCAGGTGTTCAAAATTGCACAGTTCTCGAAAACCCAGAGGACAAAAATCCTGGAGAAGGAGTCCACGAACATGAAGCACGAAAAGGTCCAAGGTGGCTACGGCAGATTTCAAGGAACCTGGGTGCCGATTGAGGCAGCAAAATTCATGACGGAGAAGTACAAGATAAGTAACCCTGTGGTAAATACCATCCTGTCCTTTCGCCTGGACCCTACTAACCCCCCACCAAAGAGACATAAGAACTCGGTGCTAAGGAAAACTTCTCCTGGTACGAAGATCACTTCTCCCTCAAGTTACAAGAAAACCCCAAAGAAACCAAATGCAAACTCTGCAAGTAAACTGTCTACATCCTACACCAAAAGAGGTAAGAAGAATACTGCACAGCCGAATCCAAGTCCATTGCAAAATATGATCTTTAGAACCCCACAACAATCACATCTTTCGTCCGTGCCAGCAAGTGAGTTTGATATTAATCATCTGGGGGATACAGATGCCACCATTAATGCGGCATCATACTCGGCAATTTCTCAGATGAAGAGCAATGAGACACCATTGGCACAAGGCTATTCTGCAACACAGAAACCACTGCAATTCTATCCCGTACCAACAAATGTGCAAACACAAGGTGACAAAAATCAACACAAGAAGGGCTTTACCTCGTTCGTGCCTTTCGTTCCAGACAGCCACGATCCCAATCAAGGCGGAAACACAAAGTCGAATCTTCCCTCCATAACTGTGCATGATATGTCAAAAGCTCAAAAGACAATCAGAAAGAGGGGCAAAGGAAAGAAGTCCAAAGACCTTAGTGAAGTTGACTTCCTGGACAATATTCCCGAAGACGATAGAGAGCATATGCATAACAAGAGTGGATATATACAGGAACCAATGAAAAGGCAGTATAGAAAGAGAAAAGTAAAGACTGATGACACCGATAACACATATAAAATCCCTAAAGACCAGCATTCAATACAACAGAGACAAGATTATCAAATGGTTGGTGAAAATTTCAATTACAATAACGCTAATATTGCAGATCAATACGGCTATAATGATTCTTCCTCTATGCAATATAGTATGAATATTCAAGAGGAAGAGGATGATTATACGCAGATTGAAAAATATAAAGAGATGCTGCTCAAGGTTCTGTCTTCTGAGGAGAATGCGATGAGACCAGGGTATTCATTACCATCTGGGTTATACCACCCACCTTCCAATCTGAACATCAACTTCCAAATAGATGACCAAGGACATACTCCTCTGCATTGGACTGCAGCTATGGCAAATATACCGCTAGTAAAATTATTGATTGGCCTCAATGCGAATGCTCTTCAGTGTAATTCACAAGGCTTCAACTGTATAACAAAAGCAGTGTTTTACAACAACTGTTATAAAAATGGTGCTTTTCCAGAACTCATTTCACTGCTAAAAATCTGCTTGATTACCCCGGACAAGAATGGAAGACTCCCTTTACATTATCTAGTGGAATTGAGTGTAAACAAAACGAAAGATCCCAAGGTAATTATTAGCTATTTGGACGACATTGTACAAAGTTTGGCTCAGGGTGATGAAAACTTGCTTCGTATGTGCTTAAATTATCAAGATAATATGGGAAATACGGCATTGCATCTAGCAGCATTAAATTTGAATCTACAACTTTGTAATAGGTTATGTCAAATCGGTGCTAGTATGACGATCAGCAACTTCAATAATGAGACACCCGCTTTAATTTTAACCAGATTTAATTTGGTTCCTCCAACAACTGCTACCGCTTTGCCAACTGCACCTTCTAGTGGGAAGTCCGATAGCAAAGGAAAGTACTATAATAATGATGAAAGTCAGGAACCAATAAATGTGCTAAATCATACCTTAGGTGGGCCTGTGACTGTGCCTAAGACTAATACAGAACATCCTTACTTCCAATCTAAGGAGAAAAATATGAAAAAGGAAAAGAAAGGGTACAATGATGACGGTTTTTCTGATGTGGATGCTGGTACACCTAATTTAAGAAACCGTAATGATAAAAACATTGAATATTCAACTCCCAAAGTTAATAATATTCATGATTCTAATCTTTTGGACACCCAAGATACTACTGGCCTACATACAATTATGGATGATTTGTCACAAATGGAATCATTGGTAACATCATCTGTAATCAAAAACCCAAAGGAATCGCCAATAAAAATATTGGGAGATTCTCCAATATCTCCTAGAAGGCAACAACTTCATCCAACTAATGGCGGTTATGTATCTTCAAACCTGAAGAACCCTATTCCAATTATGGACATTATGGCATCTCCTTCAGGTGCAATTTTTAATGAAGATACAAAAGCGTCCTCGGAACAAACTGTGTATGATTTCTGTGCAGTTGCAGATAAAATTGGTGTAACAGCATCCACCCTGGTAGATGGTCTAAAATCTCAATTCTTGAAATATCAACAAGAGATTGAAGTCTCTGAGAAAGCTCTGGAAGAAATTGAGGACCATTTAGAATCTACAGTGAGGCAAATACAGGCATTGATCCACAATTTGAAGGAATCTGATGGAGTTGAATCTCAAGCAGAATTGGTTCAAAGTACAGATCATCTTCGTAATGTTGTTCAACAAACTAATGAGATGTTTACACAAGGAATGGAAAACTCTCAAGCATTAAGGCTTGCGATGTTGATACAAAGAGAGGAATCTAAAGTAGACTCAGATCGTCCTAATAGTATCGAGGACATTGATGTTTCTTTGAATCAAGCAATTGAGTTGTCTGTTTTACAATTCAAGAGAAGACTATTGATGCATAAAATTAGAGATCAAAGGTGTAGATCAACATCTTCCACGAAGATAAATAAATACAAGAGACTAATTGGCTTAAATGTAACTGATATTGATTCTAAGCTAGATGAAATTGAAAGAGAACTCACAACTAGGGTATAGTTTGATATTGCAAATCACCTAAGAGTAATTACGATACACAAAATCATCAGCAAACCGTTTTCTACTGTAATGGTTGCACATTCAAAACGTGAAGCTAGCTTCGTTTAATCTCGCTGAGAATTCTACTTAATAGTATTCGTAATAGACTTTTAATAGACTTTTTTATACATATTCAGAATGCAATTCATATTGCTATTTCAATTTGTTCTAGATCCCATAGTTTGTATTCAAGAGGCTGTTTGTCAAGAAAGGGTTGCAAAAAAATGAAAATACAAATCTTAGCTCTTTTTGTAAGCGCAAAGTCGCTCTTTCTTAACGATTAGACTGGTCGGGAAAAAGAGTAAATAAGGAAACCTAGAATGAAGCCAGTATTCTAGTTTATCCAATCTACAAGAAAATACTTTGTCTGTTCTCAGTAATTGATATCGATAGGTAGGTCCTTTCCCGAAATATTCGTTATTACTTTGAGAAAACGCTTTAGTGCATCAGGTTGAATCTAAAGGAACGGAAGTAACAGATCAACTCTTGAGTGAGAAATGAGTGAGAATAATGAGAAACCAAACAGCATTGTAACGGAGGAGAAGGAATTTGTTAGACCTCCATTTACCCCATTGCAGGATGTAAAAGATGGTCTATGCTTCATCCTGTATTCACCAGCTGGAAACAAAATTGTTATGCCCATTCTATTCCTTCTTGAGTCCGTTCTGCTAAAATTGGTTATAAAAAGAGTTGCATATACTGAAATTGATTACAAGGCATATATGCAGCAAATTTCTATGATATATGATGATGGCGATTATAATTATTTACAGATAAAAGGTGATACAGGTCCATTAGTCTATCCGGCAGGTCATGTCTTCATATATCGCATTATGAGTTATTTTACCAACGGAATGGATAATGTAGCAAATGGTCAGCAAATATTCAGATTTCTTTATCTAATAACTTTGCTTGGTCAGTTTTGTTGTTACTATATGCTCGAATTACCACCATGGTGTGTTATCTTAGTATCACTTTCGAAAAGGCTCCATTCAATATATGTCTTACGTTTATTTAATGATTGTTTTACAACATTTTTTATGGTATTAACTGTTACTCTTTTTGTTATGAGAGCAAAAGGCATATTGAGCTACTCGAGAATAACTACAGCTCTCATCTCCTTGACATACAGTGTTGCGATTTCGATAAAAATGAATGCTCTTTTATACCTACCTGGCTTTCTGGTTTCGGTTTATTTGATATCTGAGGGTTGTTTAATTGATTGTCTATTGTGCATTGTTGTGCTAATTACCTGGCAAATAGTAGTGGCCCTACCATTTTTACAAACATACCCATATGAGTATTTTAAAGGCGCATTTGATTTCAGTAGGCAGTTCATGTATAAATGGAGTATTAATTGGCAATTTCTTGATGAAGATGCTTTTCATGACAGGATATTCCACTCGGTATTGTTGTCATCTCAATTTTTAGCCCTTACGGCAACTATTCTGTTCATTTATCCAAGGTTACCATTAGACGCAACTAAATCATTGAAGTTACCATTCAAGAGAATATTTTCCTATGA
This sequence comes from Nakaseomyces uthaithaninus, assembly GCA_030564085.1. Taxonomy (NCBI): domain Eukaryota; kingdom Fungi; phylum Ascomycota; class Saccharomycetes; order Saccharomycetales; family Saccharomycetaceae; genus Nakaseomyces; species Nakaseomyces uthaithaninus. The sequence continues at coordinate 80,743 of JAJLUB010000032.1, forward strand.
CATACATTTTTCGGTGCCATTTATCTTGATTGTTTCGAATTTCATTGGTGTTTTATTTTCTCGCTCATTGCATTATCAATTTCTTTCTTGGTATCATTGGACACTACCTTTCCTACTGTTCTGGTCAAGATTGCCAATGATACTTGGGATAGCCTGGTATATCTTGCATGAGTTTTGCTGGAATTCTTATCCTCCAAATTTTAATGCTAGCGCAATACTATTTGGCTTGAATGCATTGCTTTTACTTTTGCTTGCAATCAACCAGATGAGACCAAGAATATTTACTGAAAGGAAAGTAAAGAACGATTAGAAGTTGGAAAGCGGCAAAACGGATTTTGGAGGATAGTTAATGGGCAAGAGTTAATTGATTGTAGTCTTTCTTCGATACAGTTTGTTCCGCAGCTGCAATGTGTTGTTTAGAGGTCATCAAAAAGACATGTGGAATTTTATTTAAATGGACCAATTGATCTCTTTTATTACTCATTCCTATAGACTCTCATAATTGCAAACATAATTTAAGCTGGGTTGTATTGTCGTATTTAAAATATGAAGAACGTGAGTTACAATGTACTACTATATTAGTGGTTTTGTTTTGCGTTTAGAATTAGCACAGTTTCCAGTATGGCATGGATATTTGCACATCAATGTGGAGGTATATTGGAGTTAAATTGATTATCTCAAAGAAAAATTCAAAATCATACAGGCCTTGAGATTGCGTTTCATATCGTTCTTACTCAGAGGGCCATCTTTTGATTTACATGAATGGGTCCATGTGATTTTTTATAGCACTTTATTAGAGCGGGCAGAAAATGACGAAATCCAGTTTTGTTTTTTTTTTCAAAATCGCCAGCTAAGGTAAAACGAAAAAATTTTTTGGTGACAAGAGTTGAAATGATGAGATGAGTTAATGTGAATTTGAACGATGTTTAGCCATAAGGCCATTAGTCACGTCATTATTTGGGGTGTATCTTTTAAATTGCATAAAAAATAATCAAAATATAAGCGTGTCTTGTAATCCCAGGTCAATTTGGAGCAGAGATTGTATTGTTGGTTAAGATATTAAAAAGGTAGTTTAAAAAATTTAAATTTGTTGATCTTTGTTGATAATCGCATCTCTAGTGTTATTGCATCAAGTGAGAAAGAAAATAAAATCAGAGATTTCACAAACACCTCTGTTGTGGTCGCTTTGCATTCCATACTATCATACACTACAGTTTTGATGACACATGAAATATTTGAAGGAGTATAATAAAGTAATCTCTGAAGGGTAGGAAACAGGTTTTCAAAATTGCTAAAGCATAGTATAATAAATTAGAATAGTAAGAAGAGAGTATTTAATTGATAAATTCATAGGGCAAAAATTCCAAAAATAAGCAATTAGAAAAACCAATTCATTGAAAATAGAAGCTTCAGAACTGTTAACATCATGCCAGGTACAATTATTCGTGTACCTTTTCTGTCTCAAAGTGAAGATATGGACAGATATTTGATTCAGTATCAAAGAAATAAACAGAACAATGTGGTTAATGATGATAAAGGAAGAAACGGAGGTATAATGTCGTCTCAGCAAAAATTTGAGAATATAAAAAATGGTAATGGGTCCCTGGTTGTTGATAATATGGCATTTTTGAAGAACAGGAATAGTTCCAATATAATAAATAATGGGAATAATAACAGAGGAGTTGGCACTTTATATTTGAATCAATCAAGAAATAACACACCTGCAAGTTACCACAATTCGAACAATTATTATCAAAAGGGTAAATTCTCACAGCAGCAGTTCAAGCAACCTTTTGATGCATCTCAGCTGAAACAGGTTTACTCTCAATTCTACTATAATTTGAATAACAAACTTGAACAGTCTATGAGTCCAGAAGAGATTAAAACATCTCCTTCAATTCCTGTGACACCTGACATGGACAATGTTTTTCAACAGTCCGACTACACAAATTTATTCAAATCGACAGCATACAACATGGGTTCTAGTCCAGTAACCCAACAAATCTTTCCGAATACTCAAGACTCTATTTCTAACATTGATTTTGTTAATAGGGAGAATGTTGCTCACTCTCAACAGAATGCAAATGGTTTATTAGAATCTTCCCTAGACAACTATTTAGTGCCGCAAGTGAACAAAGATCAAACGGTCGGTCAGGAAGATATAACCCTTGAGATTACAAAAAATATCAATAACATATCTTTGGGAGTTAACTCTAGTGTTGCGTTATCTTCATTTCCATTTACAGATAAACAACAGCCGATTGTTTCCTCGTCGTTAGCGTTTGATTTAGAGAGCAAATCAGATGCTAGTTCATTGCCCTTTAATATTCAAACAACTAGGGACTCTTTAATGAGTTCTATGTCACCATTATTACAAAGCTCTCCTTCGCTAGATTGGGACAATAATGATATTCCATCCTCGTCAACTCCAGGGAATCGCCTTGGTATTTGGAATAATAGTAATATTAATGTTTGGAGTTGATTAAAGATGGGGTTATATTGGTTGTTTTTTTTATCTATATTGCTATTCGATTTATTTGGAAATTTTTACTGGGAGTTTTTTTTTTTTGGTTCAGGCTATGCTTCAATTTTTTGACGTTTTCAATCGTTTATTGCTATATTTCATTTACTTTTTGCACAGGTATTTCGCATGTCATCCATATGTTGAGTTGGAGGTCTTCATTGAACAATGGATATGACGCCTTTTAATATAAGTTGTATTCTAAATTTTTTTATTATAAATAGAATTTGTTATCGTTTTCGATTCTGTCATTTCTTAACTATATAATTATTCATTAATGTACAAGTATCTATTTTTGTTCATGCATTACTATTATTATGCTTGTTAAATTACAAAAACTAGCCAATATCTATAATAATGTAACATCAATGATAGCCCATTAATAGACAATGTTTAATTGTTTACGAAAAAATTACCAATGGAAATAATTTAATAGCTTTAATGAAAAGCTATTGAAAACCGAATTGCAATTGGAATTTAACCCAAGAAGCATACCCAGTAACCAATTAGTACAGTTGTTACCCATGACGTTTTCGTCGGAAACCAATTGGCATTGTAATAAGTCATTTATGGAGATAATTTTATTCTGTATTTGGTTAGAGGTCTCCATTCTCATAAAAAAATAATTGCTTCGGCTTCACATGCCTAATCAGTGCAACAGCCTCACTATCTAAATTTCATTTTCATCCATTCTGAATATTGCGAAGACTCAAACTCCATTAATTGTAAACGAATGTATAAGATTACTAAAATTGGGCTAGCAAGCCCTACCGATAACATCATCCTCATCTTACGGAATTTTTTTAATTATCGGTGTGTGTAGATAAACATTTACTTGCTATGAGATTAGCTATAGTGTGATTATCTTGAAGGGTGAATAAGCACAAAGATGATGAAAATCACAAACCAATTGAACGCTCTTTGACTACAAGTAACCCAAAAAAAAAAAAAGATATGGCTTAAATTACCATTCAATATGCAAAATTTTTTTGAAAGTTTTTTCTAAGCTCTGAGGGTTAAGTCTTCCTTGACTTAGTCTCATTCCTTGACCAACCAAAAACTTTAATGAGCTTTTCTTTTTACCTGAAACCAAATTCTCAATGAGTTTTTTGTCATTCATCTCATGTAATATAGAATTACAAATTTCTTCCAGCTCGTCTTTAGCAAGTGATTGTACGGCCTCCAATTCGTAATCATTAATTAAGCTTTTAAGATCCAGGTCTTTTGGAGACATAATTTTGCCATTTTTAATGTTATCAATTATAAAAAAAAGAAGTAATTTTGCACTGGCTCCAGTAATTTTTCCTTCTTTTATATAGGATAACATTTCACAGAAGATTTGAGGCGTTAAAATTTTTGAAACTTCGGATAAGGGTGTATTGGTCTTATTCAAGTTTCCCAACAACTCATGTATTATCCAATTGGAGGGTAGTTTCAAGTCCTCAGACCCAAATTGGTTTGAGAATTTACCGCAAACGTCTTTATAAAACAGCCGCAGCTCTTCATGAGAGTACATTTCATTTTGACTTCCACTTATACACAGAATTTTTGCGTTTTTCAAACTCAAACAATAAGGTTCATTCATCAACTCCTTCAATAATTCATCTGAAAATTTTGGTAGGTTTTCTCGTACCTTCGATACTACTTCTGGTAATAAAGATATGGTAGGAAGTTCTGGGTCAGGCATATAGCGATAATCAATAGTTGTTTCCTTACTTCTTAATTTAACAGTTTCTGAACCGTTCCATCCTCTGGTTTCTGAGGCTGAGAGTTCTTCCTTTTCTTTCCCTTCCTTGATAATTTTTGTTTGCCTCGCATACTCATATTTAATAGCATTCATTATGGATGACGTATTTGGTAGGTTTTTCAGCTCGATTCTGGCATTATTATTTACAGAAATGTTTACGTCAACTCTCATGGAACCAGATTCAAGATTGCCGGTCGATATTTTGAGCCGCCTGACTAAGTCTTGGTACTTCTTAATAAAGGCTCTTATTTGTTTCAAATCGTTAAAGTCAGGCTTGGTCACTAGTTCAATTAATGGAACATTGGATCTATTTAGGTCAATAAGAGTAAGTTTGTTATCGATTGTAGCACCTTCATAATGGGATTTTCCTGTGTCTTGTTCTATCTGTAACTGCTCGATGTTTATTATCTTCTCATCTTCTAAAATGTCTTCATAATTTCCAAACAATTTCAAAAAACCATTTTTTGCAAATGGAAGGTAATGCTGTGTGATCTGATACCCTTGAGGTTGATCTCCGTAAAAGTAATGCTTTCTATCAAATTGTGAGACCAGATTTATATCAGAATTGAGTGCGGTGGCAAGTTTAGCAGCACATAGCACAGCCTCGTAATTTAACCTTGGTTGCGTTCCCGGTAGGGCGAGGTCATAATGGCTCGTGGTAGTATTGGGTACAGCGGTGAGATCCTCAGATCTGTTCTCCGAGAACGAAAATAATTTATATTTCGTATTCAGTTGCGTATGTATTTCTAAACCACATTTCAGCTTGTACTTGTCTTCCAAAGCAAAAACTCTCGCACTAGTAGAGGCTAGTCTCCCTTGAGTTCTTACCACACCTGCACGCAGCATAGATATTAAAACGGCCGTGTGATTATCAACTTATACACCCCCAAAGACACTGGAAGCACGCCGAATGATTTGATACCTATGTTTGCTGTGTTTCTGCAGTTGCATCGTAGTACATGAACAGGAAATATGTGTTTTGAACCGATTGATGATATTCTAGTTGTTGTAATGAGCTTGTCCCTAGTTCTTCAAACTTTAGGTGGGGGAGTAGAAAAAGAAAAAGGGAAAAAAGTAAGTCATTGGGAAATCACAAAACGGAGATGAGCTAACTACACGCAAGCATATAAGCAACGAATCTGTACAGCTTTCTCTCTCCAGTTTAAGTATTTACGCTATGTAATTTGTTTAGGCTTTTTGAGTGCATCGGTATGATGTTCGTTTGCTATTGCATGTGTATATCATCCTTCTGTATGCCCAACTCAGTGGTCATGAAGAGAAATAATAAAACCGAGATAACTATTTAAATGTAGAAACGAAAAAAAGCGCAACGGTTGTGTAAGCAAGTGTGTATTAGTCTTGATACAGTTGTATGGGTGTTGCACTCTAAAACTTTACCTGGAGCAAAAACAGCTCTCCAAAGGACATTAAAAAAAGAACTCTGCATTAAATGCAGTAAAGGTCAAAAATAGGTAATAAGGAGCCAACTATTCAATAGCTTCGTGTAATTGAACTCGCCAACTGACCTGCAGTTATAAGATACCATTTTTTATTGAACTCTCGCCGCAACCATGTAGCTGTCAAAAAGCCAGAAATTCTAAAGAAAATCACTTTGACTGCATTCTCCAATACTCTCATGAACAGTTTCTGATATAAACTCCAAAGGTTGCCGATGGAAACCAAAAAAAAATACCGGTATATTCTTTCTTATAAATTCACTCATTTTCTCCTGAGTTCCAGCTTTATTGCACCCAATGACTTTGTTTTCAAAAAATTGTGGAGAGAATTTACATCCTGAGCACATTTTCATGGCGTTAGTTCGGGACTGCGGCTAGAAAGTATTCCCACACATCCTACACATAGCCAAAGGTGTTCTCTCCAGAGTATGTCACGTACAGGAAACCGTCTTTGTCCTTATGCTCCTGGTAAACCTGGGACATGAGCGATGCAGTTGGGGGCAGGGTGTCATTTACAAAAATGAAGATTGCCTTCTCCGGCGGCAACATTATACGCTTCCTGATCACATACACAAACTGGCCCACTGTCAGGTCTGCAGGTACCAGATACTTCCTCTTGTCGACCTCCGGGATGTCGGACTTTTCCGCCTTCTCACATATCACCGGAATTCTGTTCTGAAACTTCTCCCCAATCCTCTCCGACTCCGCCTTCCGCTTCTCAAACGGATACTCACTCTTAAACGACGACTTCATCAGCGTTTGGATAAGCTATCCACAAAAAAAAAACGTCACCTTTCCTAAACCCAGTGGTTTCTTTCTCTCGCGCCCTTGTTCCTGGGTGTATTAACTCGGTGGTCAAACCTTAAATCGCAGCTTTTCACTTCAACTTCAATTTCCCTCAGAGCAAAGCCTCTTTGCTCCTTACAACACAGTACTATTGGGAAACTTTCTTCGGTAGTTCCGGAGTTTCAAGAAAGACTCCCTTCCCCCGCCCGTCACCTGGCTTCTCGCTCTTTATATAGCACTGGGGAAACATACAGCGCGCGCACACACACAGCGCACACACACACACCCCTCACTTCCCCACGTTCCAACACAGACGCAGCCGCACAACACCGCCTTCACCTCCTCACCTAAACGTCGCATGTGTGGCGGGGTAACGGAGAACTCTGCTCTAACAGCATAAGAATCGTTATAAATGATTTATTGCTGTTCACGTGTGTGAGTGCAAAGCTATATTCCACGTGCACAATGTGCACAAACACGATACACCCACTACGGTCTTCTTTCTCCCAATTGTTTATGTGTCGGGTCACTGCATTTCGTGTGGATTGGTAGTGCTATGGCACCTAAACATGAATTGCACAAGCACTCGGGTAAACAGCCGTTTTGTTTGGGTGTGGGGGGGGAGAGTAAGGAAGGAGGTTGACTCAACGCCTATTCCCGTTCACCATACCTACTAATAGAACCTTGTTTGTAAATACTAACTTCAGGCATACGCGCTTGCGCCTCATTGTTCGCGAGGATGCGTTCTCCCTCACAACCGCACAGACCCTTCGAGAGCGAGATCACCGGAAATACTCCGATCTGATTGGGCACGACACAGAGGCCTCCCCCCTTCGGGCGAGCAGAGACGATCGCCGCAGGGTCGGCAGAGCGGGGGGGTCGACAGGGCGGGAGAAAGGCCCACCACATAGTGGAGAGCAATCCCTCACTATGTGGTGGTCCCTGCTGAATGGGTCTCTCTCTCTCTCTCTCTACACAGCACACGTTCAAGCCTTCATGCAGTGTGAAGGCTCTGCGTGCACTGCCATCTGGCAGGGATGAGCTCTACCGGAGTAAGCATTTGGCCAAGGCCGAGTGCCTCTGCTCTCTAAGGTTGCTCCAGTTGTATGGGCTTCCAGAGGTGAGCTTTGAGCTTAGGATGGCGGAATAGTAGGAACATAACAGCTAGACTCTTGCGCAACTACGTACTTCTACTTTTAAGATACTTCCTATCCTTTCTTCTTGAGAGAACGGAAAGCGTAACAACAACTTATTGACTTGTTTCTGTCGTTTCCCTTAGCTCCCGCCCTCCTTTTTTGTGTGTGCAGGAAACAGACTATTGGTATAGTACAGACAACCCGCCAACTCGCGCACCACTATCTCACCTTTTCAAAAGTGACGTTCATTAAGGGGCTGAAGCAGTCGGTGACTCAAATTGTGAATACTCTCTCGAAAACCACTAACACCGCAGAGCAGAACATGAAGCCTTCGGCTGTGAGACTAGCTAAGGCTTACGAACCCTTGATCAAGTTTGTCGGCACCAGGCACCCAATACCAAAACATGACAAGGTGCTCGCCCATCCTTGCACCATTGACGGGTTGATGCCGGGATCCAAGGACACCACACCTGTGGCAGACTTCCTGAAGAACTACACGCCTTTCCAGGTAACACCATATAAGAACCCAAAGGGCAGCAGCGGTGCCCCTGCAGGCAGCAAGTACCAATACACTGAGAGACCCTTGAAAGAAGGAGAGGTCAGCTCTACCGCCGAACTACCCCTTAGATTCCAATACAAGCTTATCGATGAAGCAGAACTAGAAGCCATCAATTCCGGGGGTGCCTTCTGAAATTTGCTAGTCTCTTGACTGCCTGCTATGGCATCTTCTTTCATAAATCACAAGTGCTCAACCCGCTCTCCAAGCAAACACTCAGCTCTGGAAGTTGACCAGAAAACTTGTTGCGTGCTATTTCTCATGGATACGTCTTTTAAGCTACAAATGTATATATTCCCACTGCTGTCCAGAAAGTTTCGATACTCAATCTTCCCATTGGACTCAAATCCTATATAGCATATATTCAAACCACCATTCCCCTCTTGCTAAGAAGTCAGAGGCAAGTATTTAAAGTAATGTCATTAAAAGGAATAAAAAAGTTTAAATCAGTATGACTTTGAACTAAAGATATATAGGAGTTCAAAATTTATATCTGTACATATACGCATGCAGTAGATGTCTTCAGAAGGACAGCTCGAGTTACCGCTGGCATAATTCATGATTAGTATCAGAATTTCCGCGACTAGACCTTCTGGGTACCATAACCCTTGATATCCTTAGCAAAACTCCATGACATATTTTCCACTTCTTGTCCTTGCTTAAAAATCAAACCTTTATCCTTATCTATTATCGCAAGAGAATATTTCTTTGAAGAACGGGCATCTCTGTAGAAAAGAACCTTCATAGACTCTCTTATTGTGCTTTCTGCAGTCTCTAGATCAGTTTTCTCTATATCTGACTCCCTATCTATTACTCGCCTTAGCAATGGAATTGCCAAATGGGCACCAAAGCCAGTTGCAAGGGTAGGAGAAGAGTAAGTAACACCGAGTAAATTGACGTACCTTAGGAAAGGAGTACCGTCCTTCTCGACACCAGCAACAATCAGAGCATTCCATAGGGGATTCATCTTGGATCTGCGACTGTACATGACAGCAGCCAAATATTCAAAAACATAGCTTGGTTGTAAGGCTTCTTCCTCGTCTGCGTACCCATTATCGTAGTTGTTATCAACTTTCATCTCATCAAGCAGGTATTCAATGTGCTGCATGTCTGATACATCACCGGAAATACCGACGACTGTATTTTCCCCAACAGGAATGAGTCTCTCAATTCCATTGAATCTCAACAAGGAGCCATATGAAGCCAGGTTGTCAGCGGCGATAACAACACCATTGTTGTATTTCATAGAGATAACCGAGGTACCAGTAACAATTGGATCCTGAGTGTTCATTTTAGGGGACCCTGCACTAGCAATAGACTGGTCATATTTCCCGTAGGTCTCATCCGATGGTCTCCCCCAGCTGAATGGATCGTGATTCATAATTCAAATTGACTTGTAAACCTCTTGTAACTATTCTTGATTCGCAACTGCTGAATCAATTCTCTTATACTCGATTATATTAAAAAAACCCACCAACTTGAGCTATCGTACTATGAATTCCCACACTTCCTTCTCGTCCGAATACCGAATATCCTGAAATGAGCTGCTTTCAAGCAAGAACGTAATACCTTTATCTAAATATCGATATGGTGCCTCTAAAGAACAGTTAACCAAATATTAGAGAAGGTGAGACTGAAAGCTGTACATTGCACTGCTACCGACGAAAAGAGTATTGCTCTGAAGTACAGCGGCGGCGTTCCCCCGTAAGCTATCTAATCTTACTGTGTGTGCGTGCGTGTGCCTCTCCCTCGCTTCCCTCAGTTCGCACTGTGAAAGTGGCAAAACCCAAGCACTTACCCTTGCCTCCCTTGCTCCCACCTCTCTCTCTCTGCTTGTCGCGGCCCCGCTTGGGCCAACGCCCAAACCCTGAAGGCCTCGCTCCTAGAGTAAAGGTTACCCTGATACTGTATCCACGTGATTTCAATATTGTACACGTGCCATACGTATCGAGGTAGTACTTGACGGTGTCGTGTTGCGCAGCGCAGCGGGTCTTTCTTTCCGGCCTCCCCCATATATAGTGTTCATGCTAAGCCGGTTTGACTACATCTGTGGTGACTGCCCGACTGCCTATACGGGTACACCTAGGTGAGATATACAGCATTGAATTGACTATCTTGTTTTCTCGAGGGCTCTTGATGGCTTTCCAAGATCGTAAAGTTTTCTATACACCAACACTCGCCATTTACTTTCATCTTGTCTATGGCAATTGTTGATTGCGTTTGTGAGAGACAAAACACAAAGCAAATAAGGCGCTGATCAGGTAACTATATCTTGCATCATGCATTTTCTTTTTTTTTTATCTATACATAGTGTTTCTTTACCTACTAAACAACGACGTACTGTTCTGGTTTGACAACGGTGATCTTGTCAAATGGTAGCTCTTCGTCCGTCTCTGTGCTGATGATAGAATCAATATCAACGCCAATCATACTGGCTGCACCTGGTGCATTGTGAGTGAACCCTACGGAGAGTGGGAACAACGCATCTTCGAACTCAGCCTCAACCAATAGACTCACAACACCAGAGCTGCCCGTTTGACATTCAGGTACCTTGATAGTGATTCCTTCCTCGTCATCAATACCAACTATCTCCGCATTACTATCATTAGAGTCTTCATTTATACTGACGTTCTCAGTGTATACAGGAATCTTGAATATAATGTTCTCCATGTCCTTTTTGCTCTCGTACTCGATGGTAACTTCGTACATACCATCGTTCTCGCTAGATGGCGAAACCCATGTAGAAACATCCAGTGGAATCAACTTTTTATCATCTGGTGCACCAACCTTACGCCATCTCAAGACACCTATGCTGTTATCATTGGCTGGGAATGACTTCTTGCTGTCTCTCAAGCCAATAGCTTTAGAGCTTGTGAACGAGGCCTTGTCAATGTTAGGATGAGTTTTGAACTGATAGGAATGGTCCTTTACATCAACAGAATCAGCCATTTTTATCTTGGCTTGTGCCAACTCAGGATTGTTAATACGTAGTTCCATCACACCCTTCAACTCAGAGGAAGAAACGACTCCATCTCTGGTAATCTCAGCATTGATAGTTTCCTTGATTGTGATCAATATACCGTTATTAACAGGCTTTTCTTCCTCTGGTTCTGCAGCAGCACTACGAGTCGGTCTAGAAGGTGTCATTAGTTTACGTTGATGTGTGTTGGAGCCTTGTCCACCTAGCTTCATACCTCTGCCACCGCGACCCATGGATAACGAGCCTGCAGCAGGAGAATCTTCCTCCAAGTTCTGATACGAGCCCTGTAGTTGTTGCTTACTGTAGGATTGCTGGGCTGCAGGAGAGGCATGGCTGTAGTAACTATTCAAAGCGTTCGCGACGTTCGGGTCGTTACTTGCCATGAATCTGTTCTGACCATTTGCCGTCAAATTGGCAGTATCGAATTCTGAACCGTAGATACCCATCTTTCTTTCTTGTTCCTTTCTTGCGATCTCCTTAGCACGGCGTTTTCTCTCCTCGTTGGCCTCAATCTCCTTGTTACGCTCGATGATCTCCTGGATTCTCTCCTCGTGGGACTCCATGGCAAGATATGTGTCCACTTGTGAGATGCTCAAGTTCTCCTTGTAGCCCATAGTCACGATTTCGTCAAAGGAACTCAGGATCTCGAAGCTGTTGTCGAATATCTCAAGCTCGTCGTAGCTGGCAAGGTACGAGTTCACGGTGGAGGAGAACAGGTTCAGTGTGGACAAGTCCTGGATGATGTTCGACTGGCGGTTGGTGATCAGGATGATGTAGTAGTTGTCAAAGGGTCTGTAGACGTACCGGACGTGCTCATCCTCCAGGAACGTGTGATCCGAAGAGATGTTGGAGACCAGCCCTTGGAAGTTGGACAACAGTTCCATGGTTCTCTCCTTGCTCAGCTCCCTGAACTGACGCGACAACAAGGGCTTACCTTGTCTGGTGGTGATAGAAGCAGCCAACACAACCATGAGTGAAATCTTATTTTCTTCTTCTTCTTCTTTTGTGAAGTATCTCTATTCCCTCCTTTGCTTTTCAAGTTATGCTTAATAACTCTTTGTTGTTTCCTCGCCTCTTCAATGGATCTAGGTCTTAGCACGAAAGTGAATGCCGTCTCGCTTCCCAAATATGTTTCTAGGCTCGGATGTGTCCTCAGGCTTGCAATCAACGGAAAGCACGTTCAGGTAAGCTCGGGTGTTTCGAATCTATCCTCCCTTGACAGTGGAAATATGAGAACAACACCTTAAAATTACTGCAGAAAAGACAGCAACCGACCTTATCCCGGCAAATGTTCTCAATTGCGTTGACTGCAGGGTCTACCAACCCTTCACAAGGCAATTCCCCACCAGAAGCAGTTGGTTCAAGAGAAAGCTTAGCCGATCTCCACGAAACGAGTTGCCAACTGTCCTTGTCCCGTCCCCGTCGCTCGCAGAGAGAGAGAGAGCGAGAGAGGTCACGAGAACACCGCGACCAAGCAACACGACCGTCCTCCCCGTGCCCCCTCCCATAGTGAGGAAAATCGAGCAGAGAGAGAGAGACAAAGGCCCCATGGCGTAGGCCGTGGGAGGTGATAGCCTCTACGTGTCCGTGGGAGAGGGGGGAAGCCTGCCGTTGGTGTGTGTCGCACTCCACACGAGCAGCAATACCCAAACCCTGTTGTTTTCACTAGTACGAAGCATCAGGTGCCACCGCATTCGTACCACTGTACTTACTGTATGTTACTACACGATATACAAATGTGATGTGTTCGTGCAACACATGGCGCGGGACGTGCGGTGCACAGTCGGTGCGGGCCAGGCGTGGAGAGCGACTGTCCCTCGAGGGCCGGTGCCTCGAACACCTGCAATGAGTGGGTGATTACCGTGCTGAGCTTAGAGTTGTGCGCACGGAGCCCTGGGGGTGAAGAAGGTCTCTCTAGCCGGAACAACTTTTGGCAAGCAGAGCCAATGCAATAGCTGTTTTATACATCGAGGATGTACAGGTCCTAGAGAGTAAGTCAAGTTTCGTTGACTTGTTTTGCTGGAGTGTCTCTCTACCCAAACATACTTGACTACTTTAATTCCTCCCCCCCCCAATCCCCCCTACCAGTTTAGGTATTAAAGAACATATGTCTGTTTTGTCGGATAGCGACACAGAGGCTGAAGTCGTCTCGAGAAACTTGTGTGCTGTTGTGGATATAGGCTCGAATGGTATCAGGTTCAGCATTTCCTCGAAGGCACAGCACCATGCGAGAATCATGCCGTGTGTCTTCAAAGACAGACTCGGCATCTCCCTGTATGAGATACAGTACGAGGGCGAATCCGGGGAACAGATACCCATCCCAGAGGACATCATAGAGGAGATCGTTTCCGCGATGAAGAGATTCCAATTGATATGCGAGGACTTCGGCGTGGCTGAGTCCGGCGTGCGAGTGATCGCAACCGAGGCCACGAGGCTCGCGCTCAACTGTGACGAGTTTGTCCATGCGATAGAGTCCAGCACAGGGTGGGAGGTAGAGCTGCTCTCGAGACCAGAGGAGGAGAAAATAGACGCATACGGTGTGGTTTCGTCGTTTTACACTGTCAGCGGGCTTTACTTGGACCTCGGTGGAGGAACAGTCAACTTGTCCTGGTTGAAATCGGTGGACGGAGAAACAACCCTATCACCAACATCGGTGGCGCTCCCATACGGCTCAAGCGCTCTGACTAGGAGAAGCAAAACAGAAGACAGAAAGGCACTATTCGTGGAGATCAGAGAGGCATTCAGAAAAGCTGTTGATGAAATCGGTATCACAAATGACATGATCCAAGAGGCCAAGAAGAACGGAGGGTTTGCCCTGATGGCCAGAGGTGGTGGTCTGAGAGGTATGGGCCATTTACTGATATCACAAGACCCTGATTACCCCATCCAAACCATCATCAATGGTTATTCGTGCTCCTTCGACGACTTTGACTCACTTACAGATTATCTTTTCCTCAAGAAAAGATTGCCAGGAAACAACAGGGTGTTCAAAGTCTCAGAAAAGAGAAGATCTCAATTACCTGCAGTCGCTCTTTTGATGAGTGCAGCATTTGAGGTGCTACCAAGAATTACAACCATATATTTCAGCGAAGGTGGTGTTAGAGAAGGTACATTGTACTCCATATTACCTAGAGAAATCAGAGCCCAAGACCCACTAGTGATATCAACAAGGCCTTATGCTCCATTATTAGCCGACAAATACCTGCAACTTTTGAAAACAGCACTACCTGAAGATCAAATTCCAGAGGTTGTATATAAGCGTGTTGCCCCGGCATTGTGTAATTTGGCATTTATTCATGCCTCATACCCAAAGGAATTACAGCCAACAGCAGCCCTACATGTAGCTACTAGAGGCATCATATCTGGTTGTCATGGGCTATCTCACAAAATTCGTGCATTGATCGGCATAGCATTGTGCAATAGGTGGGGAGGTAATATTCCAGAACCAGAGGAAAAATACATGCACTCCTTGGAGGAAGTTGTTTACAACGATCACAATAGAGTAGAAGCTAAGAGGATTGTTTGGTGGACGAAATATATCGGTACCATTATGTATGTTATTTGTGGTGTTCACCCAGGAGGAAACATTCGCGACAATGTGTTCGAATTTGTGGTGACAAAGAAAAGAGCACAGCAAAGCCAAAGTAGCGACCACACTGGTTCAAAGAGAAGCAACAGCAGAACAATTGATGAGGCATTAGAAAACCAAATAGAGTCACTGGCAATACAGACAGGAGGGAACTTAACCAGAGAATTCGAGGTGACCGTAAAAATAAGCAAAGACGACCTAAAGACAAGTGCATCGGTTAGATCCAGAATTATCACCCTTCAAAAGAAGATAAGGAAACTCTCGAGAGGTAGCCAAGAGAAAGTGAGAATATCAGTCCAGTTTTCAGACAATTAAGTATTGTAAACAATCAATTTTGGATCAATTAAACTACTAATTTTCATTTATTTTCATGGCAATAACATTCACACTACTGTGGTGACAGAAATCACCCACACTGAATTCACATCAGGAACTATTCAACCAACGTCCACACAGTGGTGACGTCTTTAATGCATTATATCCAAGATAAGGGAAACAATGAATATACTAGTATATTATATGTTTATAAATACCCAACCGGACTCAATGTCCAGAACTATATCAAGCATTGTTTTCCTGCCAGTAGAGCTCTTGAGAATATCTATATCCTAGCATAATTATATACCTTTGAACGAGTTTTCAGATTTTGAGCGAAGGGGACAAAAGGGAGCACAGAGACAGGGAGAGAGTGAGATGAGTTTGCCACCATACTCATAGTCAGGCAGTTAACGTACCTTCACTAATCATACTGAGTGATATTGGACTACATATTCTGCTTATCGCCAAGTTTGTCATAATAAACTTTTGTGGATCTGAACCTCTATTGGCAGGTTGCGTTGAAAGTTTTCGTCACAGATAAAAATATAGGTAACAGTCTTAATTTGTACAACCCCAATGGCCCCAAATTTGTCAGAATTAGCAGCTAAGCTGTACCAGTTATATACAGCAAAGGAATATGAAAGCTGTAAGAAACTTCTACCAGTTGTAAAGATTGAACTGATTAAGAACGGAATTCTAATTCCTGACCTAAGCAGAAAAAACTCTGAATATATCAAGGATCTCACTTTGACCAGAAAAATCTTGGAAATTGGTGCGTTGGTTAGTATCCATGTCTTAGATTTTGAAGCTTTTTACAGCTACTTCACCCAATTGAGAATCTTTTATTTTTCAACTTCTGTGGAATGGAGCAATTCAGAAGATAAGTCAAAAATTGTCAGCCTATATCTTTTAACATTACTGTCGGAGGGTGATGTAACTAAGTTTCATAGTGAGTTGGAGTTTTTCGACAAGCATATATCTAATATTGAAGAAGACCAATTACTGTCATACCCCATCAAAGTTGACAGGTGGCTGATGGAAGGCTCCTATCAAAAAGCATGGGACTTGTTAGAGGCCGGTTCTAAAGTCCCTGAGTTTGATGTTTTTACAAAAACTTTAATGAATGCAGTAAGAGAGGAAATTGCTAGAAATACAGAACTTGCGTATGATAAACTTCCATTATCTAGCATAAAGGCGTTGTTGTTTTTCAACAATGAGAAAGAAACAGAGCATTTTGCTCAAGAAAGAGGTTGGAAGATAAGTCGAGGTTATGTTACTTTTGAGGATGAACAAACTTCAGAGTCACATGCGGAAACTCTGGATATAGTAGACAAAGCGCTTGATTATTCAATTAATATAGAGAGTATTGTATGATAATGTACATATATATGCTAACTTAGCTACGTTACATTAGTTTTTTATTTTCTGCATTATCAAAATAATCAACATTTTGATCATTCCTTAATAAATAAAACTAAAGCATTTGCAAATTGCAAATGATCTTCACGTTGATAGCTTATAGTTAACAAACATATATAACAATTACTCCACAATTGAAGAATAGTAGATATGAAGAATAAATAGAAAAAAGTAAAGCGAAGATTATTACAAGTTCTGTAAAATATGTTTACATTAATATATAATATATTTATCTAAGGATAATATCATTTCATTGGAATAAAAAAAACGTAAAGATCGTAATTTCATTGGGATGAATATAAGCACGTATATCACAGTGCAATTCTTTTTGTATCATTACAGAGTCATTAAGCACCAACCAAACCAAGAGATTTACCTTCGGCAATTCTAGCTTCAGAAAGAGCAGCAATGATAGCAGCACCAGCACCAGAACCATCCTCAGCTTGAACAATGGAGATTGGGCAGTCTTCCATCTTCATGTCCTTCCAGCCGTAGATGTCCATCAAACCTTGAGCAGCTCTTTCCTTGAAACCAGGGTACATGTTGTAAACTGAACCGTCAGCAGCAATGTGACCGGTTTCGTAACCTCTCTTTTGACAAATGGCAGCAATACCACAAACAGAGATTCTAGCAGATCTGGTGCTGATCAATTCACAGAGACGTCTGATCAACTTACGTTCTTGAACTGTGGTTTGGATACCCAAATCCTTTTGCAACAACTCATCAGAGTCTTCCAAGTTCTCAAATGGATCATCTTCGATCTTAGATGGATAAGAAGTGTCCATGATGTATGGTTGCTTCAACTTAGAAACATCTTGGCCCTTCAAGATCAAACCTTGCTCATACATGTCCAACATAGCTAGACGAAGCATTTCACCCAAGTAGTAACCAGAGGACATCTTTTCGAAAGTCTGTTGACCTGGTCTTGGGGATTCCTTGTCGATGATCAAATCGTACTTGTTTCTTGGCAAGATAACGTGTTCATTGTCGAAAGAACCGTATTCACAGTTGATAGCCATCAAAGAGGTTTGTGGGATATCGTCAGCAAGCTTACCTTCCAACTTTGGAATCTTGTTGACAATGTCAAAGTAAGCACCGTTGACACCAGTACCGAAGATGACACCCATCTTAGTCTCGGAGTCGGTGTAAGCAGAGGCAACCAAAGTACCAGTGGTATCGTTAATTAAAGCAACAATTTCAATTGGCAAGTTTCTCTTGTCAAGTTGTTTCTTCAAGAATGGAACAACGTCGTGACCTTCAACACCTGGGATGTCGAAACCCTTGGTCCATCTTTGTAGAACACCTTGGTTGATTCTGTCTTGAGAAGCTGGGTAGGAGAAAGTGAAACCTAGAGGCAACTTACCCTTGACACCTTCTGGGAATTGTTCCTCCAAGAAAGCCTTCAAAGAGTCAGCAATGAAAGCCCATAGCTCTTCGTGGTTTTGAGTCGTTCTCATGTGGGCTGGAAGCTTATACTTGGATTGAGTGGTGTCGAAAGTACGGTCACCACCTAGCTTAACCAAGACAACTCTCAAGTTGGTACCACCCATGTCAATGGCAAGGTAGTCACCGGATTCCTTACCAGTTGGTAATTCCATGACCCAACCTGGAATCATAGGAATGTTACCACCTTCCTTGGACAAACCCTTGTCCAATTCGGTAATAAAGTGCTTAACAATCTTTCTTAGAATCTCAGCGTCGGTACTGTACATTTCTTCAAAGACCTTGATTTGGTCCATGAATTGTTGTGGCATGTCAACCATGGAACCCTTTCTGGCAGGTGGCTTCTTTGGACCTAGATGAACCATTTTTTTGAATTTATTTGATTAGTGCTTTTGTTGTATCTGAAAACAATTGAAAAGTTTCCTGGATGATTATTCTAACATAAACAATATGGAAACAATTAAAATGGATTTGGAGGAACAAAAGTTCTAAATTCGAAAAACCGTACGTTTATATAGTTTTATTTTTCTGAAATTTTGAATGAGATTCTTTCAACAAAGTGGTTGCTCTAATCTCAACAATCGGAAAAACATTTCTTACTGAACTTCTTTGCCCCTCCTTTTTTGATATTTTACTTCCTCCTTCGCTGTCTCACAGAACTGACTGTTTTACCCCAGGTTTAAATTGCAATTGACCTGTTTTTGGAGGATAGTGTGCTGCGCACGAAGGGCAAAATGCACTACACGACTGAGGGAAATTCAAGTCACAATACGGGGGAGAAGAATCTGAAAGAAGGGGGGGGGGTTTGAATACCAAGGGGGGAATGAAAGAATGGGTCCCAATAGAACACAAACGGGCCATACTGTAATTTACTATTTTAGTAGTTTTTTTTTATCAAGAATATGCAGTCCTACGCGATTAATCTGTACTTTTCTCATTCCAATTGAATGCTTTCCTTGAGCTATATTGTCTCCCAATCGCAAATATTCACTATGAAAGGGAGAGTTTTTCCGAAAGAAGAAAAAAGGTGTTCTTTCTTCACGGAACCACGTCAATATCTTCAATCTGCCTATTTTCTTTCCAACTCGCGAACATGAAATGGCCATCTAGTAGCAACAAAAAATTTAAATGTGGGGGGTGAACGAAGGGGGGGGGCAAAGGAAGACCGCAGATGAGAGAGCAAGGGTGAGGAAGAAAATATAGCGGCGTGCTCATGAAACGAGACAGAAGCTCGTCTTATCCCTCTTTGCCCCTCCTTTGTCCAGTTGACAGCAACAGCAACGTGCATGGCTTTGCAGGATGTTTTCCTTGCATGGCTCTTTGTTTATTTTGCAAACAGGGTGTTGTTGCGTGTTTTCTTTTCACCCCCCACACAAAATTCACGAAAAAATGCGTCTTGCGTGTATTTTTCTTTTGCAGGTACAAGACAAGTCCCAGTTATGCTATTCTCTAAGAAAATACGCTTAGTAAGTACAGGATGCCCTCCTGGTTCGTAAGTGCGTTCTCGTCGAGCCCTATCCCTTGGGCCCTTGGAAATGCGGCCCCTGGTAACTAATTTTTACGTCATGCAGTTCCTAAACTCGCAGGCTTCCTGCACCATTTGTCCTCGACCCCCACCAAACCACCAGATGGCCTGCTCGTTCTCTTACTTACTAAATCGCAATGGAAGTCCCTGACCCCTCGCCATTGTCAGTTTTTCTCTGCACGCTACGCTGCTGTACGACATACGCAGAGAGAGTCCCATTTTTCCTTTTTTTCAGCTGTCTCTGCAGTTGTACTAGGATATCTGTGTCTCTTCCATTCAGCTTGGTCTGCATTGTCCTGCACGATTCGTTAGAGAGCGGAAGAACAGGGAGATCCCTCGAAAAATGTAAAGCGAAAAAAAACAGCATGGATCCGCGGGGCACAGAAAAGCTCAGAGTCAAAAAATATTTGTTCCGAAGGGACAAGTTTTTCCGGATTTGACCCTTGCCATTCAATGTTCTGCGGTGTGTTCTGGGAATCAGTTGTCCTTGTTTTTCTAGGGTAATGATGGGGTGGGGGGTTGTTCCGTGAAGTTTTTCCGAAGGGCTCTGTCTACAGTTTTCCAACTTTTCCTGCTTTCGATTTTTGCCCCACCATGTAAGAAGATCAACAAATGCAAGCAAAATGATGGCAGTCATTAAATCTGGGGGAAGAGGGAAAGAAGAAACTTTGAAACTACATGTTATTCACAGATCCGATTTCCATATTTATTGCGGGGGGACGTTGAATATAATCAAGCGATCGAGAAGCAGGCCTCTCCTTTCTCTTTCATCTTTAGCATTGATGTGTGTAGTGAACTTCGTGTTTAGTAGGATATAGTGGTTTTTGTTTTTGCCTCAAACTAGATCTACTGTATTGCCTTCTAACTTTTTAGCACGGCATGAAATTTTCTGATCACAACTGTTACTTTACTGTAGTGCATCTGTGGTGATACACAAAACGCAAAGTTCAGAGGCACAGTAAAAGAGTTCACTTCCTTACTAATGGGGTTGCATTTCTTTGCTTGTGTACTACTATTTAGAGATTGAAGGCATGACCGAAACTTTCGGGAAGAGTTTTTGTTAAAGGGGTCTTAGCTTAGCTCGAATGGAATGATAGATAAAACCTTTGACGTCCACCACAGGTTTGTTCCTAGAAATAGTTACAAGAGAAGTCAATCTGCCCCCGGTAAAAGTACTAAAACAAGAGTGCACAGCGAAGAGGAATATTTTTCACAAGCCGAGACAACACCTAATTTGACGCAGAAAATTTTATAATGGTGTAGGTTTTATGTTGCCTGTCCATTTTATGGTAAATCGATGCTAACCTTGCTTTCTGTGTCTTTTTCAGATGTTGGAATGTTTATTTGGTGTTCCGTAACTGTTTACAAAATTAAGAACCGAAAAGGCTACTTTATGATTTTCGTAAGTGATTCCATCAGTTGAAAATGGTTTATTTCAATATCTTAGGGTAAAGAGCAGTCAAAAGTGCTCGTGCACAAGAGTAATTTTTCTATGATCCTTCTATGACATAATAAACCTGCGTGTAGTATATCCAAATGTCCTTAAACAAAATGTAGTGGCTTATTAACCTATGGAAATATTAGATATTCTTGCCATTTCTGACATTAGTATTGATTTTATTTCTTGTTGGCTTTATGATGACAATGGTATCTTCGGAAAAATCTCGTGAAAATTCAATCTCACCAAACAGGTAGGGTAATGTCATCAAACAGGTAGGGTAATGTCACCAAACAGGTAGGGTAATGTTACCAAACAGGTAGGGTACTGTCACCAAACAGGTAGGGTAATGTCATCAAACAGGTAGGGTAATGTCACCAAACAGGTAGGGTAATGTCACCAAACAGGTAGGGT
Source organism: Nakaseomyces uthaithaninus (assembly GCA_030564085.1). Lineage (NCBI taxonomy): Eukaryota > Fungi > Ascomycota > Saccharomycetes > Saccharomycetales > Saccharomycetaceae > Nakaseomyces > Nakaseomyces uthaithaninus. The sequence goes on from JAJLUB010000032.1 coordinate 102,072, forward strand.
AATGTCACAAAAATTATTCTTATACTTATATACGTTATTTAAAAATGTATAATTCGTATTAAAGTAGCTACCAGAAATATTTGAAGTTAATCAAGATAAGTACAATTGTTGACATTTCTGTACTAAACATGAAATGAAATTGGAATGTCGGGAGGCAGAAAATTATTTATCCAAGCTATGGAAGTACAATAAAAATAAGTGACAATAGATAACCACTTCAATAAAGGACAAAATCTAATATTAAGGGTCTTTACTGACAAGTTATTACAATATTTAGCGGTAAATGAAAGTAGCGAAATAATATATCAACCTTTTATTTAAACAGTTTCAGAATACTAGAAAGAAAGCTTTGAAATTGGTATCTGGAAAAGCATTTCTTCATACTATTAGGTTGAATACATTAATTATTTTCTTTTTGGTTACCAATTTTGATTTATAAGACTCAACTGCCTCACTTACTTATATTTATTATTCTTTGAATGGTAAATAAATAAAATTAATTTCATTTCATATATTTAGAGAACTACATGGTGCTGTAGATCAGCAATATATATAATGTATATCAATTTATAACATTGGAAAATAACAATAAAATCAAAAAGTATATATATTAGTAAAACCATGTGCTTGATTCACAAATGATAAACTTACATCATATTATCCAATTTTCAAGAAACTTTTACAATTATTATCCATAAGTCACAAATAGAGTACTAATCTGCTTTAAAACATGCAAAAAATAATTAAAATGAACTTAGAAAAGCATTATTTCAATAAAGCAATGTCGATACTGAAACTTACTAGCAAAAATAAAAAAGAATAATAAGCAAATAAGAAAAACTTGAAGAGAGATACACAATATTTACAAAAATAATTTAACATATCAGGAAAATTGGAATATGTGATAAACAATGTATCGAAATATAAAACATTCATGGAAATTATCCTATTAATAAAAATATTGTTAGGTCTGGGTGCTGTTAGG
>JAJLUB010000033.1:0-102547 GCA_030564085.1 Nakaseomyces uthaithaninus
GGAGCGGTGGGGGGGGCGGGGGGAGACGGCGGGTGCAGCGCAGATGCAGTGCGGATGTAGTGCGGATGTAGTGCGGAGTTTTCTCGAGCGCGTGGTAGACAGACACGCAGAGGAGCACAGACACAGAGGAGCTCAGACACAGAGGAGCACAGACGCAGAGTACACCACAGAGCACACCACCCACAGACACCCACACAGACACCCGCAGTTATGGCCGCCGTAGTTCCGATGGAGTCGAGCCCCGAGGTGTTCAGCGACGTCGCGCGCCTGCTGGGCCTCCGCGGCGGGTACGCGTTCGTGGACGTCTACTCCGTGGACGACCCGGACCTCCTCGCGCTGGTCCCGCGGCCCGTGCACGCCCTCGTCCTGCTCTACCCGCTCGCAGACACGGCTGCACGCACAGACAGTGGCACAGACAGTGGCAACAGCCCTGGAGACTCGGGGCCAGACGGTCCCGTCTGGTTCCGGCAGACGATCAAGAACGCGTGCGGGCTCTACGCGGTGCTCCACGCGCTCGGCAACAACGCCGCGCTGCTCGAGCACGCGTCCCCCGTGCAGGAGTTCCTCGCGGCACACAGCGGCACGCCTGCCGCGGCTAACCGCTTCGACGACCCCGCCACAGACGCGTTCGTCACGGACTTCGCGCTGCGGCACAGCGACACCTTCGCGGCGGGGTACCCGCCGGACGTCGACCCCGCCGCCATCGACGTCAACCTGCACTTCGTGACGTTCGTGGTCCGCGACGGATTCGTGTACCAGCTCGATGGGCGGCTCGCGGGCCCCCGCAGGCTCGGCCCCGCCGCCCCCGCCGACGTGCTCGACCAGCCGCTCGTGCGCGCCGCCATTCGCAGCAGCATGGACGCCGCCCGCGGCTCCGCAGACAGCCTCCACTTCTCGATGCTCGGCCTCACCGAGGCCTGGGACTGAGTCCCCCACTAAAAAAAGAAATTGTACGTATTTTTGCCTATGTAAAAGTAATATACTAGCTTCCCCCCCTCTAGATCACTCGTAGCTGCTGAAGCCGAGGAAGCCGTGCCCGCCCGAGTGGCGCGAGAAGTAGTCGAAGTCGATCGACACGGCGTTCGCCAGCAGCACCGCGCGCTGGTCATAGTTCATGATCTCGTCGCTCATTATCTCCGTAGGGTATATCGCCGCGCCGTCCCCGTCCCGGTAGCTCTGCACCGCGTCGAAGCGCACGACGTACACGCCGGTGTCCGTGAAGAACTCCCGGCCCAGCCCCACCCAGTTGCGGTCCACGCCGCCCTTGATCCGGCCCTCGCGGTCCAGCACCGGGAACTCGAACGAGAGGAACGGCGCGTTGATCTCCCCGAACTGGTCAAACGCGGGCTCCGCCCCGCCTGCGCCGTCTCGCGCGGCCTCGAACAGGTCGTACTTCCGCCGCCACGCGTGCCACCGCTGGATCGACTCCCCGACCAGCGTCCCGCTGTCCTCGATGGCGTGCAAGTCCGTGACGTCCTCGCCGTTGCGCAGCACCTGCGCGACCAGCGACGGCACGATGGCCTTGATGTGCGAGTTCACGAGCGAGAACGGCCGCCGTATGCTCATCAGCACGTTCCCCCAGTTGTCGAACACATCCACGATGAACGGCCGGTGCAGCCGGTAGAACTGCCGCATGAGCGCCTTCCCGATCGAGAAGTCCCGCTCCTGCATGTACCCGATCCGGTTCCCCAGCACGTCGAGTATGGCGTACCGGTTCGCCTGCTCGACCCCCAGGAACACGTTCATCATCTCCAGCTGTCTCTCCACGATCACTGTGGGCTCGCTCAGTATCGTCCGCGCAATTGGATGGTGCATCGTGATTATGCCGGAGCCGTGATCCAGCTCGGGCCCGCCCCGCCCCGCTGTGGGTGTGTAGCTGGGTGCGGCACCCTGCACCCTGCGCCGCCGGAATGCCCCATTCCTCACCTGTCTCGAGACCGCACCCGTGCTAAATCTGCATATCGACCTGTACCAAAACATCAGAAATCCAAAATTAAGTGCCCGTGTTCTTGAGTCAGGAACCAATGGATTGATGCACTTCCGCTATCCGTTTCTCTTGGTCCTCTGCGATGACCACAATTTGTTGTTATCAAGTTCAGAGAGGATGAAAATACCGTGGCTAGCCCTTCCTGTCCCACTAGCCCCACGCAATCTTACTTACATAAAGGAAGATCGGTTCAATACCAGATTCAAATAGGAACCAGAATAGTGACTCGTCTAGTTGGCCACTGTGAATGCACTGCCCATCGCCACTGATGCGAGAAGCATCGAGTTCGATAACATCCGGGGCACCACTGGCATATACTTGGGCCCCCAAATTCGCCTACTTCTCCAACAATTTCTTATGGGAGGTTGGCCGAGTGGTTTAAGGCGTCAGATTTAGGTGAGTTGAAACACTTAAAGCTTAAATTCTCTGATATCTTCGGATGCAAGGGTTCGAATCCCTTATCTCTCATTAATTTTTTTTTCTTTCTCTCTCCTTTTACCCCATTACCCTGCACCCCACAGCCACTTCGAGCGGTATATATGAAAATGGTTCTGTGTGTGTTGCTATACGTTACATCACATGTGCCGACGTATATGCTGCTGTTTATATCTTTATCAACGATATTGCTATGTGCTGATATGTATATAGTGATGATATAAACGTGACCACTTTCCAAAAGTCGTTTGATGTGAGCTTTTTGTACCAGAAGGTGCGTGCTGCTTTTTCTGCGGATGTTTCTCTGGGTTTGTTCTGCTAAGCTAGAGAGAGGTCTGGGGCCTGTGGCAGCATAGGACACACACAATGCTGGACTTGCCAGAAGTTCCATATGCATTTCACTATTAGAGCTGGATGCGCTAGTAGGTAACTATACCCTGCGTATTTATCGTTGGCAGATGGGTTAGCTGGTTTATTAGCTAGCATTGCGAGACAGGAAAGGGGAGGCGCACTTTAATTGGGGAACTACGAGCCAAGATATAGCAGAAGAAAAAAGAGAGTCAAATGCACGTTTTGGGGAGAACTGTCTGGAGGAGAGGAGTGCACACTGTGCCACGGCTGCCCAATCTCGCGCGGCTCAGTCAGCACGGCGTGCCCAAGGTCCTGAGCAGCAAGGGCTTTGACGCTGTGTGGAGCCAGTACCAGCAGTACCTGTGTGATAAGCTGACGCTGGCGACGGCGGGGTCCAGTTTGGAGTCGTACCTTCCGTTCCACGTTATGCTGAAGACGGCGAAAAGTCAGCACAGCAGCCACATATTCAACCTGGCCTCCGCAGCACACAACAACCACCTCTTTGTGGAGAACATACTGCCCACTATAGAGGAGAATGCGGAGGATGCAAAGCCCGGGCAACCATCCAGATTGTTTGAGTCCCGGCTGATGGAGTCCTTCGAGGCCAGCTGGGAGCAGGTGAAAGAGGAAATGGTGAAGAAATCCGAGACAGATGTGCTGGGCCAAGGGTGGCTCTTCCTCGTGGAGAACAGCAACAAGGAGATGCACATACTCACCACCCAGAACAACGGTTCCCCGTACTACTTCCCAAGAAATCAACAATTCGACTTGAACAGTACTATAAACCCACAGGAGTATGAACACCTCGCACAGGTCAGGAAACTGGTGGAGGAAGCTGGCGCAAAGGGGAAAAAGGTAGAGGACTGGACAATGCCATTGATCTGTGTGAACCTGTGGGATCATGCGTACCTGGCAGACTACGGAGTCGCAAATCGGGCTACTTACGTCAGAAACGTTCTAGATAACTTGAATTGGTCGGTGGTCAACAGCAGATTATTCACGGATCCTGTTTAATGGATGGTGCTCGACAAAGTTAATGCTTACCTCAGATCATCTCAATGAAACTACTGCTCTCATACCGGGCCAACTCCACCAGGCCAACTCCTCCGTTTTAACTTCGTGTTTTTATTTTGGTAAGAAAGATCCTATCTATCAAACCCTGTGCATATTCTGTAAATATATCTAACATCAAATCTATAAATAATCAAAAAACAGTTCACGGAAACTTGTGCAGTCTTTTCGCCTATATACACAGTACAAAAACTTCACGAGAAGAGCATTTTCAAATCACCTTGATTGCGACTGGCACACCATTATCATCTTTCAATAAGGTTGCCCTATTCCTGGTGCACAGTGGTTTCAGACATTTCCGCAGCAGTGGTTCAGGCATTCCGTGAAATTCCCACTCAACCGTTTCGTCACTCTCCGCCAACTCATACAATGTCACCACCTGATTCAGTTTGCCGACTGTCTCAAACCATTGCAGTATGAGTGACCCCCAGGAGTCCATGTCCCGCCATAAGATGAAGTAGCTGCCCTCGTGCAACACAGCCTTCCTTTTGCTCACCATCTCCGCCCATATCTCGTTCACGAACAGCTGCGGCACCGCACGGTTAAGTTCTGTATTTCGAAACAGATTCGTACCAGCATCCGCATCGCCCTCACGGCTCATAACCCACACCTTGTGCTCCCGGCAGTAGTCCGATATGATGTCCACCCACGTCTCCAGCTGCTTCTGCCGGATCAGGACATTGGGCTGCCGCGTGTATAGCGGAGGAAACTGGTAAATAGACGGTACGGGCATGTTCAACTCTAGTGTGAGACTCAGTACCTCTTCTTCCTTCTACAAAGCCCAGTTAGAAGCCGGTCTGAACTAAGTACCTCTTCTTCTATTGCGTTCCCCGCTACAAGGCCATGTGACTAACGCTCACTTCCCCAGGTGACTGAGTGCTTAACGTAAAAAAAGGGAACTGAGGCACCTTTGACGTGCACCGGCAGAGCACGGGCCTTTGGGAGCAAATTGAAGATGCTGTTAGATAAATACAAGAACATGACTACTTCTTACACTAAGGGCCAACAGTGTACATATCGTAGGAGCGGTGTGCTGGAAGGAGAACCAACTTCCAGTGCCCGACACACTGTGTCCGGGACCTGCAACATTCAATATCGAAATGCGCAGAATATTGATACATCTCTCTCAGACGATATATAAAAAACCGTACTAACTTCGTGTAAATTATGCACAGCATACCACACAGCAACAACCAGCATTGAAACCAGCCAGTGGTCGCAACTACGGCCTGCAACCACACCCAACACCCCAGCGCGCTCTATTATCACGTTAGACGTGCAAAGCATGTGCAAATTCGTAAATTACGCTATGTCATGTGCCCAGTACCACTATACGTAATTCCATGTGGCACCTCTCAGCCAATGCGAGGGGCCAGCAGGGTGCACCCAGTCAATGCTCACTCGCTGGCAGTATCTCTCTCACTCGCTGGCAGTCCCACTGCGTGCTGAGTTGACCTCACGCCGACGCACTAGGGCAGCGTGGATTCGCAACCCTGCAGGTTGAGCAAATAAGGCGAGTTGGCAAGTCTGAGCACATTAAAGAGGGTCGCTTGCTGTGCAAAGGGAGATCATAGCTCCTCCCTGACAGCACCGACGACTATATAAAGGGTGTTCCAAGAACTCTGACCCCCCACTTTGCTCTTCTTGTCTTGTCTTGTTATTCTGTAGATTGCTTGGTCAGGTAGTAGGAAATGGAAACCAAAAATAATTTATCATAAGAAGACGGTATTTCACCACACAATCGGTAAGCAAAGAGCTATGTGCTTCGCTAGATGAATTGACGTGCGGACAGTCTTAAGGGAGCATATTCCAAAGAGGGAAGAAAATTAGAATATAATAATAAATGTTATTATAAACTCATTATAGAATTAAAAATGAGGAGGGGGGGCGGAGTGTTTCTGTTTATATCTAGAGTTTGGGGCCCGGGGGTAGTTAGTTGGTTAGACCAATGACACCGCAGGCAGGTCTTGGGCCGGCGTTACCGGTCTTCAAAGACTCCTCGTTGCCACCCTTACCCAGGTCGTCAGTGCCGGCGTGGACGACGACGGATCTGCCGACGACGGAGGTTGGGCCAAGCAGCTTGACCAGGCTGTCCTGGAAGGAGCCCTTGGCAACACCGTTGCCGTCGGTCTTGATGTTACCCAGGTCACCGACGTGTCTGTTCTCGTCGGTTGGCGCACCGTGGGTCTTCTTGAAGGGGTTGAAGTGTGGACCGGCAGAGACACAGCCATTGGTGACGTCACCGAACTCGTGGATGTGGAAACCACGCTCAGCATTAGGAGTGTTACCGCTAATCTCGTAGGAAATAGTGGTTGGCTCGCTCTCACTTGCCTGCTCCAAAGTGACAACACCGGAAACACCGTCGTTACCTCTCAAAACTGCTACTGCCTTAACCATTGTGTCTATGTATATGTGTGTGTGTGTGCTATTCTCTGCTGTCTAATAGCTCAACTGGATTTGTAACTAAAGATGCAAATCAACAATTGGGCACATCGATGTTGCGTTCATTCGCACACCCGGAGCGCTCCTTATATATAGCTCTAATTAGGCCCGTAAGTTTACCCGTCCGCAACCCCTGCACCTCCCCCCCAGTCCGTGCACAGAAACCGACGTACAACTTAATCTAGACTCACTCGCACACCCCATCCACACAGAAGCACCCGCACAGAAACACCTGCACCAAGGGCCCAGACCCCCCTCCTCCCCGTCCTGCTGATCACCGTACATCGTGAGTTTCGGCTCATATATCGGTGATTGCGCAGCGCAGCAGAGTCTCGCTTAGTAATGGAAATGTAGGTCACGTTTTCTCGTTGAGCGTGCTGTTGTGTATTCGCTGGGTATATAAATTACATGTAGGCTGTAGGTTTGAGTTTGACGAGGGGGGAACCAGGAGCTGGCAGGCACGTAATTCTCTTTCGAGGGTGAGAGTGCCTGCAGCGGAGTTCCGGTCTGTGCAAGACAGCTAAGCTACATTTCTTTTGTTTTCATTTGATCAGGAAAAAGGTAATACTGAAGAATACAAAATACAATTTAATTAAGGTGCTACTTGTTTGTAATGTTGGGTTCTGACATTGCTAGTTCATTGGTCGTATGTATGCGTCTATGTAGTTGCGTTTCCGCAAGTCCTCCTTGTTGCTGTTGATGTTGTTGTAATGCATAGAGATGCTGTTGGTGTAGTGCATGTCTCTCAGGGTCTGGTCTGCAGCTGCGGCTGCTGGCGACCTGTGTTGGTAGGCCTCATCGTAGGAATGACCGTAGTTGCTTCTGGTTAGGTGGTAGCCGCCCATGTCTTCTGGCAGCTCTCCTTGTTCCATGAGATTCTCCATCTCTTCTTCCTTCTCCTCCTCGTCCTCCAGCCGCTCCTCCTCTGCAGGCTCCAGGCCTGAGGGAATTTGGTAGACGGTGGGCTTCCCCAGCAATCCACCCGTCCGCAGTCTGTCACTGTATGTGTCGTTATTGTCGTTATTGTAAGATTGGCTGTCCGCTGAAGATTTGCCGGTGCTGCTGAAGTTACTGTTTGACCTGTTGTTAGAGCGCTCCTCGTCAGCCAAGCTGTCCTCGTAGCGCTTGCAACGATCCAACATCTCAGAGCAATTAGTCAAGTTATGGTACTCCTTGTCGTCCATGTCGAACATCATGTCGTCGCAGTCCGGTTTAATAATCTGACCGTTCTTACCGATGATGTCCGCAGCACGTTCTTCAGGAAGCAGTGCAATGACCTCTTGTACAGGTAGCACCACGACACCGCCTTCGTGTACCGCGTCAATCTGCTCCAGCTGTTTGGCCTCCTCGTCTGGCCTCAACAGGTTGTCTAGTAGGTTTGCGTGGGCCACCATCTGCCGCAGGTCGTAGTCCCGGTTCTGCTCCTTCACCATAGCGCACTGCATAAGCTTAGAGCGAGCTTTGTTCACAAGCAGCATCTGTTGTGGTATCGAAACACAGCCCATTTGGATGTAATAAAACAAATCGACTTCAAATGTATAGTCGAGAAAGAAATACGAAGTATGAAACCCTTTCTGTTCTCTCTTTTCTCTCCCCCAAAAAAATTAAATGACAAAAGTCCAGATATTAACAATAAAAAAACAAATAGATGAATGTAAGAAAAATAAATTAATGTAGTTGATTGTATCCTAACTTTTTCCCAACTGCAGTTGAAAGAAAAAAGGTATTAATGAAATGCACTTTCTCTTATACGGATCTTCCTTGGTGATACGGGATTTATCCTAAAACCTATTCCCTCCCAACAAGATAAAAAAGAAAGCGTGAAATGAAATAACCTCCAATTGGAACCAGCCAAGAAGTTATGTTATTTTTGTGCTTATAGCAACGCAAGTGACAATGCCTTCTCGCCACTTTATTCGAATAATGATAATAAATAAATAGGTCCAGGTGTCTCTCGAATGTCCTTTTCCTATCTCAAATCCATTTAAAGGGAAAACCCTCAAAATATCAAAACGCAGAGTGGTTTTATTTTCTAATACCGGTGTGAAATTAATATGGTGTGATGGTGTGTGTCGAGACTCCAGAAATAAAACTGGATTGGTGTTTCGAGGTCGAAAGTTCCAATATCGAAGTCCTTATATATCTTTGCCAGCGAGACAGGTAGTCCCGCACTTCAGTCCCCGCAACCGTCCTCAGAACGGAATAACTTTAATCCGAGCACAGCGCAGCACAGCGCAGCGCACTTGAGACCGCGGGCTACATTTTTCACATTCCCCGAGTGGTGCGGTGCGCGCCCTCCGCCACCGCCCTCCGCCACCGCCCTCCGCCCACCGCCCTCCGCCCTACGGGGCCAGCACTGCGTGGTTCTGTGATGAAGGCCCTGCTGGAAGGAACGGGGAGCGCACCCAGCAACTGGGAAAGAACCCTGTGTGATTCTAAAATCAAGCTCAGTGGGCGGGGGCGGGAGCGGGACTGCGCTGCTTCCTGTGGGATGCTCACTGGGAGATTAGATAACAGATGCTTCGATGAGCAGGAAAATCGAAGATCTCAACCCTCTTCGATTTGTCCCGGACAGTGGCACAGAGCAGGGCGGAGAGGAAGGATATAGTAAGCAACGGCCCCGTCTGCAGAAGTCCCTATTCCCGTTTTGCTCGAGGTTTCTGGGTAGTCTTCTGAGCTGCTTACGTGAACTGTTCTGTGCATCGCAGAGGGAGGACTGGATTTGCTCCACTGATGTTAGTAAGAAAGGAGAGAGCAGTGCAAGGGCCGGGAGCCCTGCAACTTAACTAAGGCAGACAGGGTGGCGGACGGGACTGCGCACATCCACATCTTTCGTGGTTCGATCCATTTTGCACGCTCCGGTATTGGGCGAGCGACGCATTGTGTGTCAGCAACCTGGGAAACTCCTCCTTTCTGTACCGGGATAGCACGAGGTGAAGGGTCTCTCGTCTGGGAGCTGCGCTGGTTTCTCGGGAGACAGCCAGGCAAGAAGAAAAGATAGCGTTTTATGAAAGTCTCCACACGCGCTAGAACTGTGCGCAGCACAAGTGGGAGAAAGCCACTCTATTCCATTATGATGGGGGACAAATACACATTCAAGTACATATTGACAATACCAAGTAGTATGTTATTTTCTAATTAGAGAATAAAATTAGCACATGCACTGTGCTTTCTCCCCACAGAACAGGACGTAGCATTTGTGCTGAGCAGGTGGTAGGTTGGAGCACGTTTGTCCCTCGGCCGGAACAACTGGAGCGCGAGTAAAAGGAGTGCACTTGCGCACTTTTATCCACACAAAACACTGCAGAGGCGCAGTGTGTTTTCATTTGATCCGAGAGAGGAAGGATACAGAAGGGTGTCGCTGTTCGCCCCTTCCTCCGCCTGTACTGTGGTGGGCTCTCGGCAAGGGAGAATCACAGGAATGTGACTGTGCGGGGGGTGGTGTGGAGAAACACTTTTGTTGGGAGATGGCCGAAGAGTATCGCGCAGTGGACCCCCTCCTATTCTCTGATGCCACGAGGACGGTGGACAAAATCAGCAGCGGTGGGGAGAAAGGCTGTGTCCGCAGAGCAAGACTGTGGGAGCAACGCAGGAAGTGCTAATAAAAGTAGCGGTGCGGAGAACGGTGACGAGAGCCTGTTGTAATGTTGATATGCGGTCCACATCACCTTCTGAACATTCCTTGTATCGGTTGTTCACAGCTGCGCACATGCAGGCGGTTCTGTGGCAGATGGGAGGACCTTCCACAACATGCGACTAACATACGGACAAAAGGAAACTAAACCCAGCGTTCAGTGTCCCACAGGAGGGGGGGGAGGTGGACGGGGAGAGGAAGCCCCTGCAGTGGAATCCCGCGGTGGAACAACACAGTTCCACACCCCCTCTAATAGACCAGCTCCCGGCGATCGGACGATAGATCGAGGGAATTATCGTCCTGAGATCTGCTGACCTGTACCAAACAGGAAACTGGATGCGTCCAGAGCCCCTCTCTTTTCTCGCATTCGACGCAGAACTCGCGCACAAGACTAGAAGCCGGCGCACAGCGAGCCCGCCACGCATTATTCATTTCTGATCTAGTCAGTGGGCTGTCCGCACTTAGGACCCTCGCCCGGAGTTAACTCGCTCCCTGCGGTGGGGACTCTCGGAAACAGCACATGGACTGCCACGGCCGGCCAGGTCTTCTATTTCCTTCGACACCGTGCGAGATACTGTACCCGCGCGTGTTTCTGGGTAAAGCAAGTGAGAAGCGTTCGATACCCGAAGAGGAAATCTTCTCGAAGCTTTCATGCGGTATTGCAGCAGCTCGGTGGAGGGAGGCGGGAGCGACTGTGCTGACTGGGCGAAGCAAGAGTTATCCGCGGCGCCTGGACGTATTGGCGAGTGCACCGTGCTCGCTATTATTAATCAAAACATAATATTGCCTATGTAACAAATGCTTGAAGGTGGTCCATTTTTTGGCTTACAACAATGGGTTGTTTTACAAGTGTGCTATCGCACGCTAATAGTTTCTGGCGAGTCCTCCTACAGCGAACGCCGGTGTGACCTCGTATAGTTTCTTGTATTTACCTGGTCCCTGCTGTCCTCGTGCGGGCCAGATACGGGCTACGACGTTAATGGACCCACTCTTACTACATAGATTAGTCACTTGCAGCAACGAGCATTCTTTACACAGTGCATTGTGCAAAAAGGATGAGGTTGGAGCAAGAGATAACAGTGGTTGAAACAGCGGCCTAATAGTCTCATATGGCCAGAGAGATCAAACACAAATTTTAATGTAAAATGACAAAATGGAAGAGGGTTAAGAAAAGGCACCGAGGGTGTGCCAGGTGGGGTGGAGTGCTCAGAGATTAAATTTATTTTTATCCCTGATTAGTTACAATATATCCTCGAATCTCAATAGCTCAGAGAGACAAGGGTATAAAAATTAATGAAAAGTTGAGAACTGCTTCAACTCCAAATCTGGAACATCGTTTTACCTCGTTGTGCTGGCTGTAGTGTATAACTTTTTGATAGTTGTGAAGTTAGTGAAAACTTGATTGCTACGTATGTTATCCTATCTAGAATAAGCGCAGAAGAAAACAAGATTGGGTCTTTGGACAAAGGACATCTGACTCCCTTCTAGTCATTATCTTTTTATCGTACTGTGCTGTCTTTTCATTCCTGCATCAGTATGTTTAACCGTGAGCGGGGGGAAAAAAGGGTGATTGTCATGTGGTGATAACAGCAAAAGTGCTTTCAGATAGCAGTTCTATTGGGGAATCACTGTAACAATTTTCATTGTTCGTTTCATTCCTACACCCTTAGTTTATTGTGCATTTGTCAAACGGTAAATCACCATGACATTGTTCTGGGGTAATCATTCACACCCTAACTTAAAACCAAAAAACAAATTGGATTTTGTCTCGCTGCGCATGCAGACTATCTTTAATCCTGAGTGATGTGGGGAGAGGCAAGGCTGTTCAACGGAGTTCCTCCCTTTCTCCGAAAAGTCCCTATTCATCTGAGACAAATAAAAAGGTGCATGGAGAGAATGAAACTAAAAGAGTAATACAGGACTTAGAATAACCCTGGGGTATATACATAGTTTGTGCGGGGTTCGCATGTTTTGATAAATTATACTTTTTACAAGATTACATAGCCTTGAGTATGCATTTTACCACGTAGTGCACAACGCAACAGTAACAACGAATGCCTTTGTTCTACCCTCGTCTAGTAAGTATAATGAGGTCTTGCTATTTGTCAATGGCCGGTATCCATATTCCTGTGTCTACAAAGTGTATCCTTGTTTTCTGAAAGGGGATTTTACCATGGTCCAGAACTATAGAATGGCAAAAGATGACTAAAATAGATGTCGATTATGCAAACCCACCAACATGGGTTTGGTGTCTGGACTCCATTTGTATCTACTGCCGTACAGAGAAGGTGAAATGGAACAACTTCACAGACACATTCGCTGGCCTGTTCGGAAACCACTTTGCGAGAAGACGGGGGAGCTAGAAAAGTGGAGATGCTACAAAAGAAGTAATTTTCCATCTAGTATATGAAAATTTTTATAACTGCAAGATTGCAATGACCCCAAAAATTGAAACCGATCTTGATTCCAAGTAAATCTTGCAACGTGCGCATGTAACAAATGCAGTCAGGAATGGAGACAGGTATGCAAATCATTATTGGTCATTGAACACGACGTTGTCATGATAAATATACATTACAACGTAATTGAACGTGTGTATAATCGTTGAAACGTATTTAGTGGTTCAACCTCTGACTTGTGGACCCAATGCGGCCTGTAAAGCAAAACCTGATATAGTCAAAGAAGACTTGTCTCTCGAGTTCTGCTAAAGCGGCGCCTATCCCATTTCAAAGACTTAGCTGGTGTAGGCAAATAGTGTTCAATGCTATCATCTAGGGGAGTGCTTTTGAGGGCGGTGAGAACCGCATTCTCAGCTACAAAACCAGTAACCATGAGGGCTGGAACATCCGGTGCTGGTCGCGCTCTGATGGGTGTTAGAAGCATAGCATCTACCGCATCTACTTTTCAAGAGAATAATCCAGAGAAGCTTGAAAACAGCAGAGAATCATTGGAGAAGATTGTTGCCGAAGAAAACATGGCATTTTCTGATGAGGAGGTTGACGAATGGTTGAAGGCGATAGATGAGTTGAAATCAGAGTTCTCTGAGCGCGAGTTTCTTCCAGAGGTCTCGCTGGCTCCTCCAGGTCAAACGAGAATAGATATTGTCGCGGAAGCAAAAAAGTCTTTGAACGAGTTTGAACCGACTAAGGAACAAGTAGAGGAATGGACTGCATTGAAAGACAAGCCGTTACCTCAACTACATGATCCTGTCATCCAGCATATCACTAATATGATAATGAGAAATGGTAAGAAGGAGCGCGCGGAGAAAATAATTTCCAGAGCTCTATATTTTCTATTTTGTAAAACACGGAAAGACCCAGTGGAACTTTTGAAGAAAGCACTTGATGACATGGCACCATTGATGATGGTGAAAACATTCAGTACTGGTGTAGCAAAGGCAGCAGTTATTCCTGTACCATTGAATAAGAGGCAAAGAAACAGAATAGCCTGGAAATGGATAGTAGAAGGTGCAAACAAAAGAGTTTCTAGCGATTTCGCTGTACGACTTGGAGAGGAGCTGGTTGCAGTTTATGAGGGAAAAAGCTCAGGATTTGAAAAGAGAGACCAGATGCACAAAACAGCGATTGCCCATAGATCTTACATTCAACTCAGATGATCTGCCAGCATCGGAAAATAACAACTGAAAAATTAACAAACTAAATATAATTAACTTGTACATAAATATACATTCTGTACTTAACATCCTCATTGATATTACTTCTTTCGTTGAGCAACTATTTGACTTAGAAGACCATTGGGATATCTTCTGTATCGTGGATATTATACATAAATTTCTCATGGACGTAAGCAATTCCAATACCACAGAGGCTTCCAAAGGCATCGAACATAACATCAAACATGTCAAAATTTCTTTTCCCACCGGATAATACCCTCTGTAAAAATTCACTGCCAAGACCTGCAAAGCAAGTGCATACAACAAATGCGAAAATATATTTGTTGACCGCTATGGATCCATTCTCAAAGTTAATGTCGGAGTCCACATCGAAATTGGGTTCATCAGCAATTTCCTCTTCGTCAGTGCTTCTAGAGCGAAGCATATTCGGAAACTGTATTGTTTTCGATTCTATCATCATGGCAAATAACCAAGTCTCCACCATGAAAGCTATGCAATGTGCTATTTTATCGTGATCCCTTGTCACCACAGATAGCTTTTCATTCGTAGTCACGCCTAAGAAACAGCACTGCTGCGGAGCATAGAACGAAACCTATCAAATAAGGCTTTCTGAACTCTATGTTGAAAATCATCGAAGTCGTAGTCTCTTGCTATTCTTGGGCCGTTGATGTTCTTCCCAAGAATGACGGCTGTCTGTTATGTGTTTACTGTTGACATTTTTTTCCTGATTCAAAGGTTATGCTCGTCTTCTGGACTTTGTTAAGGAAAAAAAGAAAAAGCTTGCTTATAATTACTTGATGTAAAGTTAATGGTTACAATTTAGCATTATTTATATATGGCGATAGTAAGAATATAGGTACGTAGGTTAGAGATAGGTCATTGTTTATATTACATTTTCTTTCAGTTCCAGGACCATGTCCTGAAGTCCCTGCACCAAGGTCTCGTCCGGGGCGGTCAGAGCCTTCGACCCTAGGTTTTCGTCCATTAAGAAGTCTATCTCCTTCTGTTCCTGATCTATCTTCTGCTCTACATCCACGATTTGAGCTTTCAGCTCGTCATTAAGTTGATTGATCTTCGTTATTCTTTTATCCAGCTCTTTTATCGACTGTTTCTTCACAGCGTGAAGATGAGCGTCAAGCAGTTCCTGACTGCTGAGCTCATCGATCGATTTGTGCGATTCTATCGGCGTCTTGGATCGTGCTTTATTCACGAGCGCCTCCCGCTTCCTATCCTCCAGCTTCCGCTGCGCCAGCGAGACGAGATCATCCAGCTCATCCAGCTTCGCATGCACATCGCGTTCCTGGAGAATCTCCGCGAACTCTTTCCGGCAGTATCGCACCCAGAACTCTATCAGCTGCCTCTGGCAGTTCTCCAGATGGGATATCCCTTCAACAGTGCTGGAATACTGTGGAAAACACGCCGTTATCCGCTCCCGCCGCTCCAGACGCGCCACAGTCTGGCCCAACGCCCTCTCAAACACCTGCTCCAGCCTCTTGTATCGCACCCTTGTGTCAGCCATCCTGTGAGAAATCGCTAGCCACACCTTTAATCAGTACAGCACTGCTCTCCTCCATGCCTAAAGTACGCAACGAGGCCCTCGCAAAGCGGCAGTTGACACTTTATACCACCCCAGGCACTCACACTCATCACACTTCACTAAGAGAGAATGCCCTTGGTCCCATTGTTGTTATTTCACATACAGCACATCCATTTATACGTTCTGTACATGTGCTATTTCGTGATCCGCAATGTATCACGTGCATGCCATAAAATCATGTGACATTATCTTCGCCAGTGATATGGCTGTGAGCCTCCATCCACAAAACCCACGGCGCGGAGGCCCCCGGTCTCGCCCCACTCCGAAGCGATGGGCACGCTCTCTCTCTCTCTCTGGCTTGCCGTGTTGTTGGGCTGTCTCTTGTGTGTATGCTCCTCCATGCTGCACATGGCACGCCCAGAGCCCTTGTCCAACGCATTACACCTCCTCTCTCCCGATCCTGCAAATCTTGCCGGATGCCAGATGTGTCTATGTCGAGATGCTACCCGCTATCGTGGCCATGGTCGGGCGAGGCCTCGCAGCCAAAATCCTCAGTGCCAATCTTTCTTTTTTTCCTGATTCCTTTTGCTGAATGGATGACGTAATGACTCACGCAATGGTCACGCACAGAGAAACGTTGGAATGCCCCTCCACGCCCACATCTCACTCTCCCTCTCTTCTTGTGCACTGTAAATTTTCTTCAATGCTGGACTGGCTTACTTCTTTCACATGGCACTGTGCATTGTATTGTAGAATAGTCGTAAATCAGTTTCTCGAGGAAGATCAAGAGCGACTGGGGTCCTAGCTGCTACGTTTGCACACTCACATTTTCCTAATTACTTATTTTTCCAACTCTTCTGCAGTTCACACCTCATATACAATAATAAAGCCCGTTTTCTACTTTGCACCAGAAAAAACAGTGAGCTTATCGATAGATACTGTTTGTTTTGTTCTTTTCCATGTCTCGCATCCTAACTACACAGAGACTCATCCAGCTGTCGCAGTTCCATCCGAAACTGCAGAACCTATGGTACTTGGTTGCGGCCGTGACATTCAGCGTGTGCAATCAGCCTCAGGAGATACCAAAAATATACCACTACGCACTCTCGTTGTGTAATGAGAACGCCCAGATACACCGCATCACACTGGCTGGACGCACAAATGACTTGATAGACCAATGCACGCAGCAGCCCGAGCTCAAAGGAACGCTGGTGAATCAGCACTTCCTGCAGCCGACCCAGCTGCATCGCGAGCTCTCCAGGAAGTTCAGAGAGTCCATACTGAAGACGGGACCCCTGGCCGGTCTGCCGCGTGCCATCAACGGCCTGCACCATCTGCGGGAGTACACCCCCACGCTACTACTTCCGCCCGTCGCCAGGGAGATTGATCCTTGGCATGCATCTGTGAATAATGATAGACCGTTCTTCTCCAATGAGGAGTCCGAATCGTTGACTCAGCGTGTTGCTGAAACTGAGGAGCAGCGCGACCAGCAGACTCAACGGGGACTCTCGCACTGGAACAGCATCTACAACAAAGTTTCCCACCGCATCATCAACAACATGAACTCATCGTACCCTGACCTGTGGTACTATACACTTGTCCACGTGTATGGACCCTTGCTCTCGAATGACAAAGTGCTTTCAGCACAGGAGACTAGTTTCATAGTCATCGCTGCCTTGGTACCACAAGACGTGAATCCGCAATTGAAGGGTCATCTAAGAGGAGCAGTGAATATAGGGTGTGACAAGGAGGCAATCGAAGCCGCACGTAGCCTAGCCATCTTGGTTGCACAATGGTGTAACGTGTCCTGGAGGGGCGATGTCGTCAAGTTATAGATTATTTAAGGTTTAAGCCTATAGTTAACTATATATGCATATATGCACAAAATAAGTGCATGATTGGATCCCACCGTTGTATGTGCCTTTCTTATATCTGTGTGATTTCGTTCCCAAGTAATGGTTCGGAGGCCACATTCTTCTGTTTCCTGTAGAGTCATCGTCATTTCAACAGCTGTCACCAATAAAGAGTTGTGACATTCATGCAAATTACCTGCTGAAATGCTAGTTCTATTTTTTTCCAAAGAAATCTAAGCTAATTGAAGCTAACTTTGATGAAAGAGTTGTGTCTTCCTTTGTATCAGCCTTAACTATGTCTCCGTCCGGAGAATTTTCCGTTTTGCTGCTATTGATATGGCTATTCATTTCACTATTCTTTCTACCAAACATTTGCCACCACCATTTTACCATGTGGAGGTCTGGTAAAATCCAATCATCAATCTGCGAATTGGATGAGTCGCTTACAGCAATGGGTCGGTATTCATGGTTCAAAAATTCATTCTTTCTCGAATTAAAATAGTCCCATACGCTACTTGTTTTATTTTCCTTTTGATCATCTACTGATTCCTTCTCACAGTTGTAAAGAAATGTTCCATATTGACAGGAATAACTGTGGTACACTAGCCTTCTCAAAAACCGTTCGTTAAACTCAAACAGCGTTGGATTTTGATTCATTAGTTGGTAAACACAATCCAAGAATTGAAGGAACACAGGCGACACAAATTTTGTGCTTGCCTTCTTTTTCTTCTTCTTTTCAGCATTTAACCCTGGTTCAGCACTTCTTTCCTCTCCTTCATTTCCATAGCCACCACTAATGCCGTTTAATGTTTTATTGAATAGATTTGAAGCCGTATTCGAAAATCGCATCACACTTCTATTGATAGATGCGGATGTGGAGTTTGTATCAAAAAAAGTAACGGAATCGACCAATTTGTCACTACCATCTTCTGATGTAGTTGTCGGAGCAATATTTCCCGTTGCTTTTTTGTAATTTAATGTAAAACTTTCACTAGCTCTTGAAGTGTTGTCATGAAACACAGCAGATGAGCTCAAGTGGCCTAGACGCTCTCGAAATTTATGGCCAAAAGCTATCCAGTCCTTCTCTATTAATACCATAAATCCCTCATAAGTTCGAAAGTAGGGGTCCAGACAAATCTGTAGAAGAGAACCGACCTGTGCAGTTCTGTCCCACCCGTCAGAGCAATGCAAAAGAACGTTTGACTTATTGAAAATCATAGATTTGGCCAGCATTTCTGTCGAAGACAATATTAAACGAACATATTTCAGCCAATTTGCTGCTTTGGTGTTACTGAGAGCTATAGGGTCGATGGGAATAGCGATGTCACCATCTGTTAGGACATTATCTATCAATGAATTAATGGTATCAGACATAACATGGATGTTATCAATTCCTAAAAATATTCGCTGTACCGTTTTATTAAAATTGTAGTTATCCATTATCTCAGTTCCACCACCTAAGGTCATTTGAGCATAAGCATTCGTAGTTGGCCGAGCGTCAACTATCAAATTTTTCTTTGAGTCGTTCGAATTCGAAAAGAACGCTTTTAACAATCGTTCATCTTGCGGTGATCGTTGTTTTGTAATTCCGGTTAAAGGTTGTGCCGATCTCA
The DNA here is from genome assembly GCA_030564085.1 of Nakaseomyces uthaithaninus. Classification (NCBI taxonomy): domain Eukaryota; kingdom Fungi; phylum Ascomycota; class Saccharomycetes; order Saccharomycetales; family Saccharomycetaceae; genus Nakaseomyces; species Nakaseomyces uthaithaninus. The sequence continues at coordinate 18,558 of JAJLUB010000033.1, forward strand.
ATAATGAGCAATTGGATTTCTTGTAAAAGTACGTCAAAGCTGGTAATCTGTTTTGAGATCTAAACTTCATGGCGTGCTGTATTAAGGAGTCAGAAACTGATGCCGGAACCACCATAAAAGATGGGTATGTGGGGATCATGTCATAACTTGCATTAATATCACTAAATCGCCAACTAGGGGACGGCCCATTTGTGTCAATTCCCTGCCTTGAAAACTCCTTCATCGGTTCAAAAAGTTTAACTCCCGAACTGGGCAGCTGTTTCTCCATCTGGTTAGGCATATAAATGAAGGCATACAGTTTGTGTATATCGTCTAGCACAGTGAGGTTTAGCAGAGAATCATAAACTTCGTTAGCCTCGATTTCCAGGTTGAAATCCACCGAAAATACGGTAAACTCTTTCCCAACTATCTTAACATTGGTCATGGACCACAAGTCCTCATTCTTATGGTCTATGTCATACCCAGGAACAGACAGCAGAGCACTCCCATAATTCTTGAAAACAGAACCAATAAGGTGGTATGGAAACCAAAACTCAGTGTTTAGGGTCTCAGATGTAAAAATAAGATGGTGGGTAGTTAAATGCAGAGTTCCAACGCTGGATTTTCCTCTCCTATGCAGAGTTACACCATCGACCTTGCTAATTTTTATGTATTCCATGTAATGCTGTATATGCAGACTTTGATGAGAGAGTTGGGAATGGACACTTCAGAACGGGATGGAACACAACGACTCGCTGCAAGTGTGACAAGTTATCCAGTGTAATTATCTGGCAAGTTTGTAGTAGTGGTACTTCAGCACATATCGTAAGTTTCACGCTAGTCCTCTATGGTGTTCTCAAAGCCATTGGTTTTATTTAGTATTTACAAAAGGGCTGCTCTGTTTTTCAAGGTAGCAGGGGAACTGCGCAGGAATGCCCAGCTGTGGCCTAGAGACAAAACAAGACCGGGTATTGCACAAAACATTAAAAAAGAAATAGCAAATAAAACACCGGTACCTATACAGTAAGATCTGAGGAATACCAGAGACATGTCCGAGTCTAAAACTCAATCTCATCACTCTAGTTACCCAAATCACCTACTTCTCAGCTGAAAAGTTGAGATCACTAGTACAACACGGGCAGCGGATCCGGAGTCATAGTGTGCATTGGCCGTCTAATAGCATTCCCAGGCAACTTACGGACACTGCGAGATCCGGATAGAGTGGACCCAAGAACGTCTAACTCTGCCCTCTGGCACATCTCGATTCTTTGCTGCCATATGGGAATGGGGCTATGATGGTACGGCTACGTTGGTATGATGTCAAAGCTCGCTTGTCACTACCGTAAACGGGCGAGTTCTTCCACTCTCGTTTATCATTTCCGTTTCTGGAGCTAATCGGAAACTCCTCGGTCCCAGCTGCCAATAAAGTGCACCATTTTCTTTCCACCCAGCACTCTATCGGCTCGTGAGAGTCAGTACCATCCTGGGTTTTTTTACAGCTTATCGTGCGAGAGCTTCTATTAGACAGAGGAAAGTGCGCACAGAATGGGTTTGTGACTATTATCTTCCGATGGAAAGCGCTGGCGACAATTACACTCTGCGAAGTAATCGCATCATAAACGGAAAAGCGTAGCGAAGCGTTGTGGTGGCCCACACGCTGTGGCACTTTCAATGCCCAGCTTCCTTAGCCCAAGACCTTCCATTAAGGGCATCTGATAGCGAGTAGCATGGGCTCTGGATGCGATGAGCAATCCTTCGAGATCATATTATAAATAGTCTGCCCTAGCAGGAAATCTATGCCATGAAACATCCTGTCCATTTAGATATTGGACTCAATTGGTGTTTTCTGAAAGTATAACAAAGCAGAACAGAACTTCCAATCCCAGGAGGAAACGATAAAAGCAGAATTAAGAAGCTTTTATAGAAAAATATAAAAATTGCACACGGCTACTAAATACAAATGACCAACCAAGAAAGTCATCATATTTCCGCATTTACACTGAAAGGAAAGTTTCAGCCACAGCTAGTACAGGACGTACACAAAGTCTTGGTTGTAGGTTCTGGTGGGCTTTCAATTGGCCAAGCGGGTGAGTTCGACTACAGCGGTTCGCAGGCTATCAAAGCTCTCAAGGAATCGAACATCGAAACTATACTGATAAACCCAAACATTGCCACTAATCAAACCTCGCACTCTTTGGCTGATAAGATATATTACCTACCGGTAACACCAGAGTATATTACTTACATTATTGAAAAGGACAGTCCTGACGCCATACTATTGACATTTGGGGGCCAAACAGGGCTGAATTGTGGTATCAAACTGGATGAAACAGGTATTTTGGCTAAATATAATGTTAAGGTCCTCGGAACCCCAATCAAAACGTTAATTACCTCAGAAGATAGAGATCTTTTTGCATCAGCATTGAAAGAAATTGACATTCCTATCGCCGAGTCCTTAGCATGCGAAAATATCGAGGACGTATTATCTGCAGCATCATCAATTGGTTATCCCGTCATTGTTAGATCTGCATATGCATTAGGTGGATTAGGTTCCGGATTTGCTAATAACGAAGATGAACTGAAGCAATTAGCATCGCAATCCTTAGCATTAGCTCCTCAAATTCTAGTTGAGAAATCCTTAAGAGGTTGGAAAGAGGTAGAATACGAGGTGGTTAGAGACCGTGCCAATAATTGTATTACTGTCTGTAATATGGAAAACTTTGATCCGCTTGGTGTTCATACTGGTGATTCAATTGTATTTGCACCTTCTCAAACTTTATCTGATGAAGAATTTCATATGTTGAGATCAGCAGCAATTAAAATAATCAGACATTTAGGTGTTGTAGGAGAATGTAACGTGCAATATGCGTTATCTCCAAACAGTCTTGATTACAGAGTAATCGAAGTAAATGCTCGTCTTTCAAGATCATCGGCATTAGCATCAAAGGCAACTGGGTATCCACTAGCTTACACTGCAGCAAAAATTGCTCTGGGTTATACACTACCAGAACTGCCAAACCCCATTACAAAAACTACTGTTGCAAACTTTGAACCGTCATTAGATTACATTGTTGCGAAGATACCAAAGTGGGATTTGAGCAAATTTCAGTATGTTAACAGATCGATTGGTTCTGCTATGAAGTCTGTAGGTGAAGTTATGGCAATTGGTAGAAATTACGAAGAAGCCTTTCAAAAAGCATTAAGACAAGTTGACCCTTCTATCTTGGGTTTCCAAGGCTCAGATGAATTTGGTGAAAATCTAGATGATGTCTTGGCAAATCCAACCGATAGAAGAATATTTGCTGTAGGTCAAGCTTTATTGTTCGAAAATTATTCAGTTGACAAGGTTCATGAACTCTCAAAAATTGACAAATGGTTTTTGTACAAATGTATGAATATCGTCAATTTATACAAAGAGTTGATGGGAATCACTACTCTGAAAGAATTAGAGGAAAATGATCTTCTATTGCGTGCCAAGAAGTTAGGTTTTAGTGATAAGCAGATATCTGTCACCTTGCAGAAATATGCAAACATCCACACGAAGGAACTAGAAATAAGAAGTTTGAGAAAAGCATTAGGAATAACGCCATTTGTTAAAAGAATTGACACTTTAGCTGCTGAGTTTCCAGCGCAAACGAATTACTTATACACCACTTACAATGCAACAAAACATGACATTTCTTTTGATGATCACGGCATGCTTGTCTTAGGTTCTGGTGTTTATAGAATCGGATCGTCAGTCGAATTTGACTGGTGTGCTGTCAATACCACCAAAACACTAAGGGATCAAGGATACAAAACAATAATGATAAATTATAACCCAGAGACTGTATCTACTGATTTTGATGAAGTAGATAGATTATACTTCGAAGAATTGTCGTTTGAAAGAGTTTTAGATATTTATGAGCTGGAGCAATCCCAAGGGTGTGTGATTTCCATGGGGGGCCAATTACCCCAAAACATTGCGATGCCGCTTTACAACTATGGTTGTAAAATTCTGGGAACCAGTCCAGTTGATATTGATAATGCCGAAAATAGACACAAATTCTCATCGATTCTAGACTCGATTGATGTAGGACAACCTGAATGGAGTGAATTAGTTTCCTTTGCTGAAGCAAAACAATTTGCTGAAAAGGTGGGGTATCCAGTATTGATCAGACCTTCGTATGTCTTGTCAGGTGCAGCCATGAGTGTAGTAAACAATGAGTGTGAGTTGGAACAGAAGTTAACATTGGCTTCAGACATATCTCCAGATCACCCGGTTGTTATGTCTAAGTTTATCGAAGGTGCTGAGGAGATTGATGTTGATGCAGTCGCATACAAAGGACAACTTTTGGTTCATGCCATATCTGAACACGTTGAAAATGCAGGTGTACACTCAGGCGATGCTACACTAATCTTACCTCCACAGCATCTATCTGAAAATGTGAAATCACAGTTAAAACAAATTGCTCAAAAAGTAGCCAAAGCTTGGAGTATCACGGGCCCGTTTAACATGCAAGTTATCAAAGTTGATGAGAACAATTTGAAAGTCATCGAATGTAATATTAGAGCATCCAGATCATTTCCATTTGTTTCAAAGGTGCTAGGGGTTAATTTTATTGAAATTGCGGTGAAAGCTTATTTGGGTGGAAAATATGTTCCAGAATCAATCGATTTAATGGCAAAAAAATATGATTACGTTGCAACTAAGGCTCCACAATTTTCATTTACCAGATTAGCGGGAGCCGATCCATTTTTAGGTGTTGAGATGGCATCAACGGGTGAAGTGGCATCATTTGGTAGAGATGAGGTAGAAAGCTATTGGACAGCCATTCAAAGCACTATGAATTTCAGTGTACCCATGCCTTCCTCAGGAATATTACTGGGTGGTGATTTATCAAAAGATCACTTAGGTAAGATTGCACAAATACTGGCTCCATTGGGATACATCCTATACTGTACCAATGAAATGGCTGAAGAGTATTTCGATTCGAAATTTAATGTAAAAGTCAAAGTTGTTCAATTTCAGAAAAATGACAAAAAGAAACTCCGTGAACAGTTTCAAAAATACAATATCAAGACTGTTTTCAATTTAGCTAATAAGAGGGCGGATAATACTGATGATGAGGATTACATAATGAGAAGAAATGCAATCGATTTTGCCATACCGTTATTCAATGAACCAAATACTTCATTACTTTTCTCGAAGGCATTAGAAGCTAAAATAGCTGACAAGGTTGCATCGTTTTCTTCTCAAGAACCAAAGATTCCTCATGAAGTCCATTCTTGGGATGAATTTGTTGGTTTCAAACCCATGTAAGTTGGAATCCCAAGGTTTTTAAATTGGTTAAAACTAATAATATAGGTATTGGTACTATTTTTTGTATCTAAAACTTTTCAATTGCATATCTTATAGACTTTATAGTAATTTATAATACCATTTTAATTAATGTGTCTTTTTTCTCTTGGACATTTTTTATTTATCTTTAATTCCCTGATACATTAACACATTTTCTAACGCCAATATGACATTATCTATGATTCTTAATAAAAACATTGGGAGGGACCTGAATGGAAATGACAAATACAAATAAACAAATATTCCATAGTTTTTTTCTTAAAGCAATAGTTTGGTTTGGAACTATACACAACCAATTTGTTGGATATTGGGGGAGCAGACTTTTGAATTCATATACATTTGAAAATTAATTACTTTATCAAAAAGTAACGATAGGTAGAATTAAAACTGTAAACAATAATTGAACACTTTTTGGTTTAACAGGAGAGAAACTACAAATAGGAACAATTCTTGCTCGGTTTACCAATGTTGATTAGCTATTCCAACTAATCACTCTTCATTAGTAAGTAAGCGCATTAAGAGTTTATGCTTTTAGCTTGTCGGTGAGAGCCTATGGAAGTGCCAAGCATAATAAAATTTTAAAATCTCAATCATAACTAGCAAAAATCATTATCACCTCTATATTCAATTTCTAAAATGACTTATATTGGCGCACCTCATGTCCAATTCAAACTAATAAATGGTACTGAGCAGCAGTGTTGATCAGCTAAGCGTTGATTGGTAAAGTGTTATTGATGCAGAACGAAAAACTCACATGACTGCTCTACTTCGAAAAGGTGTCATGCAAAAATGTATATAAAGTATTGATCTATATATGTCTAGTACTTTGATTATCAAAAGAACTGGTTGTCCAGAAGTTAAACATAGAACCATTCCGAACTTTGAGTGTATCCATTTGGGTAATGCAAGCAACACATAATGACGATCCCTATGAATCCTATTACCTGAACAATCAAGAAAATCAACCTGAGTCTTTTGTTGATAGTGAATACGAATCACAAATGTACCAAAGGAGCTTGAAACCAGATGTTTATCCCATCCTAAAACCGATTGCTGCCAATCCTGCCTCTGTGAGTGGCAAGCGGACTTCTGAAGTTGAAAACACTAGTGAAGATAGAAAACGGTCAAGAAATTGAAATAATCATATCAAACATGGTGAATAACTGGTATCACAATCAAATTGAATAAGAGAAAATATCTCCATTTCATTTTCTATAACCAGCACAATGAGTGAGAGGTTCATTGAAATCAAAAATCTAAGGAGCACCACATTATCGTTAAAATACACACTTCCTTGAAGTCAATTTTAAAATCCTTGGCAACCGGTAAGAGTGATGAAATAGTTTCGATGCTCATACATATGTAGTAATTTTTCCAACTGCTCCTTAATGTCCTTCGACTCATCTGTCTTGCTACCAACCAAGTTATTAGGTCCCACATACTCAAGCGTTTCAAGTAAGTGTGGTAACTCTTTTTCTTTTATGAGGACCTCTATCCCAGCATGATGGTATAATGGTGGTATTTTGGGCACTAAATCGTTTTTGTGAACAATTCTAATATAGCCGGACGCTGACTCAAGACGTCCATTATAGTCTGCAACAGCATGTAATAATCTAGTATTAAACACATCATCAACCCATTCTTTAAGTTCTCTATTGAATATTTTTGGCTGCGCATATGTTATTACCGAAACTCTATACCCTCTCAGTTTCAATTCAATTCCTGCCAAAGCTGCTAAAGATGCACCCAATGAGTGTCCAACACTAACAATATGATAATCCGGATAGCAGATCAATATCTTTTGCACTTTCGCTAAGAAGTGACGCCCGAGAGTTTGCAGAAACCTTGAAAATCCTTTATGTACTTGACATCCACTACACTCCTTGATTATCCCTCTTTTAACTAATTCCCAGTATTTATCTGTACTCACTGGCATATAATTTGTAGGATATGTTTCAAAGTCACTGAACCAATCCTGTTTTGTGGTAGATGCACGAAATGCTAGTATAATTACCTTTTTCAAATGATCAACTGCCAAATAGCCAGTTCCTAGCTCATTTTCCTCTGCTTCAAGTACCAGTTCAATTCTAGTTCTGTTATATGATGGATTTGAATTATAGTCTGAACAAAATTCTAAGTAGGAAGGGCAGCCACCCTCAGCAAATGTACGATTTTCTGACAATAGCCCGGCTTCAATACAATTACATAGTCCACAGGCTTTGCTGAAATAAATGAACCTGTCGTAAACTTCTTCAGAAATCTCAATATCATTATGAAGCACCTCTTTTTCTTCAGCAGCATTAATGGAACTTGTTGGAAGACTCACCAATGAATTTTGGGCAAGAGCAAATCCCCGGAGAATTAATATTGATAAAAAAATGAAATTATTTATTTTGTGGACCATTGGGCTAGCTAATTGTGTTATGGTCTACAAATTTAACTGTTCTGTTAAAAAAAATGGCAAATAAATCAGTGACGGATTTGAATATGACAAGAAATGTACTATTTGTTTGTACAAAACTATGTAAACAATTACATCCTCTTTACACTATTTTATGTAATTGCATTAGGGCGGCAACGGCTAGTTTTTCAAAGATTTCACTAATGGTCACAAAAAGACAAAAAACTAAGTTATTAGGTATTCGGCTCCCTGCAGGCACCCTCCATATGCCAAAAAATGAAGATTGTTGAAAGCTATTTTATGATCTATAAATGTTGTATATATGCTGTTTTCATATTATTTAGATGCTATTTCTAGGAGGGTATTGCAAAAAGTTGCCACGAGCCACAACAGGCACATGAATAATCCTATTACTTTCATATTTGAGCTGGCATTTTCCCTCAATCTTTTTGGGCCTCCAAAGACCAAAAGTAGAACCAGACACTGTATAATCAAGATAACGCTCGATAGCAAAAATTTATAATTTTCAGAACCTTCTATCCTTAAACTCGTCTGTCTTTGGAACCACCACCTTCCAGAGGTGTTATGAATAAAAAACATTGCAACAGAACCACTAAAACCAATTCCTACCATCGAATTCAAAAGAACTCCGTTTATACAAGAGCTACAAGCAATTAAGAAAAACTTCGCAGCCACCATCGCAACTGTCCCTTCTTCATGTGGGATTTTTTTGTATAGTCTACACATGGCAATGTTAGAAATTAGATCACTTATGGAATTTCCCCATGCAAATACTGTTAGTCCGAGAATAGCAGATGAAATACCAGTAATTTGCTGATATAGTTCGAGTAATTCAATAACTGCATTAGCAGTTACTGATATCCACAATATTGAATTCGTTATACCAAATCCAAGAAATAATTTTCTCAAAATATCCATTGATTTCTCGAGATTTCTTCTATCTTGAAGATTACTATCACTTATCTCATTTCCTGTACCTGATCGTACTAAAGAAAATTTATTAATCTTTTTAAGGGTATTGTAAAAGCTTGTAATTTTGATAACCACCAATAATGCAATAAACAATGGAATTAACCAAATAATGGTAAATCTCCTTAGAATCAATTTTGACAAGAGAAACACTGTAAAAAAAGGAGCAAACACTCCCTGAACTAATGATGCAATCAATTCAATATTTTTATAGTTATATCTACTAGTTTTATCATTGAAAACAGCTAACTCATTAGTTTGCGGACAACTGATCCTGAAAACCAAAACAAAAGGAATAATCAAAACAGACAGTGTTGCGTCAATGACTGATTTTCGCTTGAAATTCTTTAAATGAGGTAGTGATACAATGAGTAGACTCCAGGCAAAATTGCGAGGTGAATTTTCGTATGATGCTTGAATTTGAGATGTAGCTGTTTGCAACTCCTGCAGCACTATTTGTTCAGCATTCTCATTATGCTCTTCCGGATTATCATAGTATGGAGAAAATGCTGCAGGTGAACTGTGGATGATTCGATCAGGAATTTTTCCGGTGTGAGATAGTAAAGGATCAGTACTTGGTCTAAATGGTAGAATATTTTTACTTGTTAAAGTAGTTAAATTATTTGATTGCTCACTTTCCGCTGGGAGAGTTAGCATCTCGGCAGCTTCATTACTGGACCTTTCTAACATTGACAATAAGGAATTGAAATCCATAGCTGAGAGTAAATTTGGCCTTATTGTTGGGTCAATTATTACTGTGACTGATGATATATCGATCCTACTTTCGTCATTATCCTCACCTGTAGCACATTGAGGATTATTCAATCCGTTTTCCGTATTTTTATACTTATGCAGCAAGTAACCTGTGTATATTGAGAACATTAGGAAGCAATTCCAAATTGATACGGCCTTTTGTAATGATATATACAGTAGCATTAATAGGGCAACCAATGTATAAGAAAGATCAAATACAATGTTTTTTCTCTGTTTCTGATCGATTTCCATTTGGATGTCATCCATTAAAATAAAAATAGATCCAATCACGACACATAAAATAATTCCACATGCGCCCAAAACTTCACCTATTGAAAGACTTGCTGCTGTATTGTAGCCGTCCTCCGAGCTTCCGATCCAGCTCATAAAATTAGAGAACAAATCTGGAGATGAGTTACACCATGAAAGTATAATTGCCATAAGGATTCCTGTATTTCCAACTGAATTGCCTAGCGTGCTATGAGAATCTGTAATCAAAGCAACATTTGGGCACAAAAAATCTGATGCACAGACACCCAAAAGCACAAAACATATCACAATATACCAAAAACTTCCCAACACAAACCAGAAAGAGAACTCAGGTGCTTCATAAAGTAATTTAGGATGTAATAATGTAGCGAGGTCCATTTATAAGATCATAGGTAACCAAAGAAACTAGTGTGTATTGTGGACTTAACAAAAGTTCTTGATACTTTCTAGTTTCTCGTTTTAGATTGCTTTAAAACTAATCTTGATGCTAAGATGTCTAGCACCTAGAACCAATTTTAAACGAAAGAGATTTTCTGTTATTGCTTTATTAGTGTAAATCTAGAAATCGTGCTATGTAGAATTGAGTATTCATTTGTTTAATGTCATAATTACTTGATATCAGTTTCCCTTTACACGTACTGAAAATCTCAACCGATTTGGGCTGATCACAAATCTAAAATAATCACGTGAGACATATTTGCAGAGTCATAATAATCTGAATAATAATTGGAAACAACAGACAAGGCACAATTCTTTTCCAGAACGGCAAGAACAGATAGGCAATGAGCTTATTAATACATATATTTGATTACATACATGTGGAAAATTGAAGAGAGGAGAAATATAGGATAGTAAGAAGAGAAAACACCGTTAAAAGCCGCATTTCAGTACTGTGCTGACTATTAAAGCAGAGGAAATCTAGTTTTCCGTATTACACGTACAAATCTAGGCGTATTCTATTTTGCTTTTAGGATATGATGGTCCGATTTCTTGGATGGAGAGCGAAGCCAACCATTGACCCATGTCGATAGCTGTTTCAATAGATTTTCCTTGAACCAAACCTGCCATCAAACCACCAGCAAAGGCATCACCGGCACCATTTGTGTCCACAATTTTACTAGACTCTAGTGGTTTCACTGGGAAGCTCTTCTCAGTGTCCTTGGTGACAAGAACAGTTGGCTCCAAACCGTGGGTGAAGATAACTGTCTTTTCTGCTGAATCACCAATAATGCTCTTAGCAATAGATACTAAGTCATCCTTTTCACAAGATAAACCAAATGATTCGGCATAAGCAGCAGCTTCGGATTCATTAGCCACGACAATGGTTACATATGGCAAAACCTTTGTCAATGCGTCCTTGAAAAATTGTGGGATGAATGGCGCACTGAAGTTCAACACAAATGGCTTGCCAGTTTCCTTTGCGTGCTTTCCCAACTTAATGATCGATTCTGGAGAGACTGTGAGGTGGAAGCCGCCGATGTAAAAGTACTTAGCGTTGACAACCTGGTCCCAATGCTTGTCTAAATGTTCTGGCTTAAAATGGTTAGCAGCACCTAGATCAGTGACGAGGGATCTGTTATGGCCAGTAATCAAAGCTGCACATTTACCAGTAGTGATGTCTTTCTCTACTTGGTACATGGAAACAACACCGGCAGCATCATTTTCAGCTAACAACTTCTGAGAAAATTTGTCTTCACCAACTGTACCAAAGTATCCGACTTGGCCCTTACCCAAAATGTACGCAGCACCTCTAGCTGTGTTTTGACCAGCACCACCAGCAACGAACTTGACATCTGGGAAGGCCAATAATTCATCGTAGATGGCCATTCTTGGGTCGTTAGAACCGGTTTCCAACAAAACGGCATCATTGGCTTTCAAGTCATACTTTTTCAAATATTCATCAGTAGCAGTGGCTTGAATATCAAGCAATGGGTTACACAAACAAATAAGAGATGGGGACATTCTAGATAATCGAAAAGATGAAAATCTTGCTAACGACTTAAACATAAAATAATGTAGAAAATGAATAAAATGATTTTCACATAATCGTAAAAGAAGAAAACCTGCATATCAATCATTCAATAAATATGTTCAAGGATAAAATTCATTAAATTGAAATTCTAAAAGATCAAAAAAGTTCAGCTCATCAACGAGGACTAAGAAACTGTGCGAGCCACACTATCACTGATGAATTTGCATCGAGATAGGCCGATGTTTAAGAAAAAAAATTTTTCTCCGCTAAGCGAGCTTCACTAAATGCGATAAAATGCTAGTACTATCCATGCAAATCTAAAAACTATTCTTTTTGTAGTCACATTGTAAAGCAACTGAAACACAAAGTAAGCTCCTGTAAAAGCAAAATAAAAATCGGGATTAAAGATATGAACTCCATACGTATGAACTTTGAGGATAAATACTGAAATTAAACATTAATGCAAGAGTTAGACTTATCTTTCACAGATAGTTTGAATGAGATTGAGAATATGAAGCGGGAGTCTCTCGTCAAATAGATTTTGTGCTTCATTTTGGGAAATGAGGTTTAGGGATTGCTAGCTTATCTTTATCTAAGAGCATTGTCGATGAAGGATACCCATTCAAGACCAATTGTGAGACACCAAGGTTTGATAATCCATTTGTTTTCTTTATTTTAGGTCTAGTAGTTAACAAAAGGGCTATGTCCGAACACAACTGTTTTATTAGCACAGAATTGTAACCCACTTGACCCTTATTTGTTGTTTTTGTAGAATCCCAATTTTCTGATAAATATGCTAAGAGAGTCTTTAAGCTCTGTAGAACTCGATCCCTGTTTTGACCGACTCCCAGGGCACGCGTAAATAGAAGCTTGATAAATTTCAATAGATCAATTTGAATTAACAAACTATTGCAATATAATTCAAAATATGAGACTATTTTATCGTAGAAATTTTCCCTCAATATTATTTGCATGCACACAAATTCTAGAGGTTGTAGAGTGCAAAGTTTGGTAAACTTGACTATGAAATTTCCAAAATTAGAATCATTCTCGGACAAATCAAAAAAAGCACCAATGATTATATTCATATCTACAAGAATGTTTTCGTCACTTAATAGTAACTTGTCAGTATGGATGACTGACAACGTATCGTTAATTTTCCCACGGTTACTCCTCTTGCTGAAGGTATCTCCAACTGTATCTTCATTTAGATGAATTGAATATTGAAAACAATTCAGTAATATTTCAATACCTGCATAAATGAAATTTTTGCCAGTTAAAAATAAAGTAGCAATTTTAATTAGAAAGGGTGAGATCTTTATAGGCTTTGTATCTAAAGATTGTGTGTGTAAAGTGGACATCAATTCGTTAGAAATTTTAATGAGTAATAAAGATGCCTGCCCCATTATTTGTTTGGCATTCTTTTCTGAAATTGTGTCTATAACCCGTAAGCAAAATTTAATGTAATATTCGTGTTTCAATAAGGTAAGTAATCTTGCTTTACTATTGAAAGTGACATAATAGAACGCTCTATTATAGTATTTCCATACATGAAGATCCATTAACCCTAAAAAGTATTTGCTCTTCAAAAAAGATTCCATCCATGAAAAGATCTCATCAGATATTTCCACACCAGTTGTACAACTTCCCAAAGACGAGCCAGTACCGTTTTCTGGATACAGTGATGATCGTCCACTCAGAGTTCGGGATGGTGATAATGGAGGAGATTGATTTTTCCATGAACTCACAGGGGACTTGGTTGGAGATGAGCTCAAAGATTGCAACGCTGATTCATTGTTTGCTATGGGTATTGATTGTGATTGAAAATTCAACATTATAGATGATTGTTGAGTGGCATTTGACTGATTATTAAGAGAGCGTAGGATGTAAAATACCGACTTGAAGATGACATAAAGTATTTGAGGATCAAGTAAGTTTTTATCGGTAATTTTGCAACAAGTAATCTTCTTCAATATTTCTATCTTATATTCTTTTGTTCCATACATCGATATTTTTAATAAGATAGATTGAGCTCTTCTTTCGACCAGATTGCCTATTATTAGGTCCAGAGGCAGGTTAAAATTACACCACTCACACCAACTTTCCGCTGATAGTAATTCCATGTGTTTGTTAATAAGGCTAAGAACAAGTCCTGGATTGGCGTATGTTTTTATGTATGGTATGATCCCTGCCTTTATCAGATCGTCAATATAGTCATCGAGAAAAAAGTCATGAAGAATCCTTTCATGAGAAAAGAGTGATGGCAAACCACCCAATTGGATGAATTTTCTTTTGAATCTACCATTCAATGACACATCATCAAAATCAAAGATATCATATAAATTTTCTTCATGATTTTGAAGGGCTGTTCGCGATCCGTCTTGAGCTTCAGAGTGAGTTTTTTGGGATTTTAATATATCGAATTCGATAACTGCTAATACAATTGTGTCGATATTGCAATCTTGGAAAAGTTTTGGTATTCTGTTAACTCTTTGACCTGATCTTAATAACTTTACAAAGTATTGTTTATCGAAAATCTCGGAAGATCCTGACTCAGATGATGATGAGGGAGATGATGAGGATGGGGAAGATGGCTCGTTTATTAGATCACTTTCATTGATTTTGGAATCATCTTCATCAACATAATTACTGTAATCTTTGCTGCTCAAAGTTTTTTTTTTCTGTGAATATCTTGGTTGTTTAGTTGGTTTCTTAACGAGGTTTTTCTTCGACGGTGAAGACAGATTGAGATCCTCGTCAGCAAAATCACCATCCCAGCAGTAATCAGACTCATCCAAATTTTCACGATAACGATCTAGAATATTAATTGAGTTTGTTGGTGTGAGGACATTATCATAACTTGTTGAGAGTTGCTGTGTATTGTTTTCATCTGAATGCTCTCGATTAGTAATCCCACTGTTCTTCGAGATCCAAGGGTGCTCAAGTAATTGTGCGGCTGTAGGTCTTTTATACATATTTTTAGCAAAGCATTGCTGTAAAAAATGTTTTACTTCTTTAGAAAATGAGCTTGGAGGGAAATACGTGTCGTTTTCGATTGCATAATAAATGTTCATATCCACCAGATTGTGAAATGGCGGATTGCTTGTCAATAATTCTACAACTGTCGCCCCAAGAGACCAGATATCACTTAGAGTGGACGCCCCGCGATTCCCAATTATCTCAGGTGCCATCCAGTTTAGGGACCCTGCAAGAGTCATTGCCGTATTATTTACCATCGTCGATACCCCAAAATCGGCTAGTTTTACAGTACTGTTGCTGTCAAGTAAGATATTCGCTGCTTTAATATCTCTGTGAATCACACCTTGTTCGTGTAGATAATTAAGTCCGCAAAGGGTCTGTTTGACGTATATCGGAGCTTCCTTCTCGTTGAGTGGTCTTCGGTTTTTCGTGAGCAGGCCTTTCAGAGATCCTAAGGAGCAGTATTCCAAGATAATGTACAAGTTATGCTGTTTTTGAATGAAACCGTGATATTTTACTATATTGATATGGTTCAGGTTTTTCAAAAGATCTATCTCTGACATGATATCAAGCAGTTCCTCGTCATCTTGGTAGTTCACCTCCTTTATTGCCACTTCCTGGGTGGTTTTCTTATTCACAGCTTTATACACAACGCCATAAGAACCCTTTCCAATAATTTGTTTCAGCTGGTATTGTACTGACTTGTACTCTTTTTTGAACTGCTGTGCAGGGGTAACACTAACTCTTTCAGATGCCGGCATCGAATAGGAATGTTAAAATGAAATGATTGGGTAGTAATTAGTAAATCTGGAAAAATGCAGTTACTCAATATAATGTCACGAATGCAGATAAAACAAAAAAATAAAGGAAAGAAAAACAAAAAAAAAAAACCCTTTATAACAAACAAAGGGAAGACAGAGATGTTTAAAAAATGAATGAGAAATGCAGGCAGATGAAACAACAATGGAAACAGTTGCGTTACCAGATGGTGAAGAAAAAAAAAAACTGAAAAAAATAGGAGTTTCTTCCACCTAAAATAAGCCAACGAAATAAAACCGAAAGTCGAATTTCAGATTTTTTCAACAACAAAGAAGGGCAAATGAAAAAAAAACTAACAAATCAGATCGGTCTCAAAGAAAAGTGAAAATGAAAAAGAGAAAAGTAGAACAACAGAGCCTCGTTGATCCGTGAAAAACTGCCGCTATTTATACTTTTTTTTTTTGCAATTTCCCTCTTTCTCGCCGGCGGCAAAATTTCCAATTTGGGGTTTCTTTTGCTCCCTTGATTATTTTTCGGAAGCCGTTCCAATGACTTCGGCGGCTAACCCCTTGTATTTTAGAGCTGTTTCTACTGGGTTTGCACTGCAGGTATCCAGATCCGACAATTCTATTTTGCTCCGACTTTCCGTTTTTCTTTCCGTCCACCGGTTTTTCTCTCAGTTCCTTCCTGCTGTCAGCAACGGGTTTTCTCTTAGATCCTCGTATTTCACTTCTCGGCGGACGGGACTATTATCTCAGCGGGAATTCTTACTTCAACCTCACTTCTGCGGTGATTGATAGGTATGGGTCACAAGCTTATTTTCCCGTTCGAATGAAAGAGAAGCTGTTTATGAACTGGAATGCTAAATATAGCAGATCTTGCAAAAGAAAAAAGAAGGAGTTCCTATCTGAGCGTTAACTACTGAATCTAACTGTGGTATGATCACAGCAGAGAAATATGCGCACGCTGGTGTATCAATTGGGGGTGTTTGGTACTAAAGTGCGCTTCGACAGCAAGTCCACGGTAGCTCAGAAAACAGCAAAAAACAAGCAAAACTAAATACAATATCTGCTCGCCTGTTTTAATGAAGGTCCATAAATAAAACAACAGCAGAGACTGTAATTTCGAACTTGAGATTTTGCAATAGTACGGCTCTGGACCAAGAGAGAGGTGTATAGGCGAGCACGTTTAATTTGCTTCGGTTCGGTTTGTTGTTCAGTCTTTCTTGATATTTGCAATAAATAGCTTGTACAAGATTGTATGCTTGGTGTCGAAAACAAATCTCAATGCGCCATGCATCAAAAGGCCACTGACTACGGCATCCCTGCATCGGTCCTTCGCAAGTGTAAGAAACAAATATCCATGAGATCAAAATTCTGGAAAGGTAAACAAAATACACTTTTTTGTTAGAGGGCGGGGCGCACGTCACTAAGAAGCAGACGTAGGACAGCCGCAAAAAAACGAAAATATCGAGAACCATTAGAGCTAGATAATTGGATACGTTTGGTCATGTGTACTTAGAAATCGTTATCCTCTGAGATACAGTGTTACCCTCTCAGACAATCACAGTTACCCGCCTTTGACACTTCACTTTCAACATGTTTTTTTTCCCTCGGATGAATGGAGAACTGTGCGCATGACGGCAAACGGAATGAAGAGAGAAGCACGGGGTCCCCTGTGCTCCCGCACAGTATTTCGGAGTACGCCAGATGTGGGTCTAGAAACCAAGCTAGAAAGAGACAGAGAGAGAATCCCTCGCAGCAGATCAGCAGACTGAAGTGCTCGATGACTCTCTCGCAACGGGAATTTTTGGTATTGGCTTTGAGGCGGGGTGGAGGTGGGGGGGGGAGCAGAAGAACTGAGGAGTCGCAACACAAAGCACTAAGAAACGGCTGTACAATAGGAATGCCAGCAGGAAGGTCACACTCACACAGTCAGACTTTCTTTCACTGTCCCTCTCTCTCCTTCCTCCCCCCCCCTCCACGCACAGACATCACTACCACTAGTACATCCAGTACGTCAAGGTACCGTACGTCAGTTTGAGTACGCATGTACACAGTGGGGGAGAGGGGGGGAGGTGAAACCAAAATATGCGGAGCGCGTGTGTGTCTGTGTGCGAGTATCTTCGTGACCGACGAACTAGATTCCACTGCGCTGGAGGTACCGGTTCTCAAGCGTGACTGTCAGCATCGGTTCCTTTACTGCCACCCCCCGCTGCGACTTCTGAGCACTCGCAGCTGTACGGTGCCTGTCTGTAAACTTCTCTCTCAAGGATTCAAGAACTGCGATGACTTCCCAATGAACTCCGTCACTGTATAAAAGGAAAGGGGATGCGGTCTAGTTTAATTTCTGTCGCAGATGAGATTTCGAGTGTTGTGGATGGCTGGAGGTCATTGAGATTAGATTTTGGAATACATATCGAAACACAATAAGAATGGTTGTTGCAGTCACGAGCAGGCCGGAGGTGGTGCAAGAGGAGAAGCCAAAGCTGAAGAGGTTGCCTATTCCGCCGCTGGTGGACACGCTTCAGCGGTATCTAGATCGCGTGGAGCCACTGCAGGATGAGAGGCAGTTTAAGAGGACTAAGAAAGTTCTTATGTCACCGGAAAACTTAGATTTGATGAACACTCTGCAGCAGAAGCTGTTACAGTACGACGCTGAGCTGGCAAAAGAGACACCAGAGTCTTCTTATATTGAGCAGTTCTGGTATGATTCGTACTTACTATATGATCAAAGTGTTGTGCTAAATGTGAATCCGTACTTCCAGCTTGAAGACGACCCCACAATTACGAAGGACAACCCCAGGGGATCTGAACCGGATGGTCCTTATGGGAAACACACACTACAAATCAAGAGATGCGCTAAGCTGGTGACATCTATCCTGAAATTTATTAAGCAGGTTAGACATGACACCTTGTCTGAAGACAAAATTAGAACAACACCGTTATCCATGGATCAATACAAGAAATTATTTGGATCCAGTCGTATTCCCCCGGGACCAGGGGAAGAATCCTGTCATTTACAGACTGACTCAACTTCACACCACATCATGATTATGTATAAGTCACAATTCTATTGGTTTGACGTGCTTGATATCAATAACTATCCCATTTTTCAATCTCCTGAGGAGCTGGAATGGAATCTCTACTCCATAATTATGGATACAGAGAGACATATTGGTGATCACTTACAAAGCAGAGAGGAGTTCATTCGATACTTGATGCCAATGGGAGTGTTCACAACAGAATCAAGAAGAGTGTGGTCCAATATTCGTGATTATATTTACCATGACTCCGATTCAACAAACTGGAAGAATTTGAAGCTTATTGACAGCGCTCTCTTTGTCATATGCTTGGATGATTTACAATTTGACTCTCAAGATGCAAAGACTAGTAGCGACCTGGTCCAGTCCATGCTTTGTGGTACGTCAACTATTAATTTGGGAGAGGATGCTACTTCCAAAGTCCCTTTAAATATTCAGTATGGTACTTGCATGAATCGTTGGTTCGAAAAACTGCAATTAATTGTTACAAGAGACGGTAAAGCTGGTATCAATTTTGAGCATACGGGTGTAGATGGGCATACGGTGCTCAGATTTGCTACTGATATATACACCGATTCGATTTTAAGTTTTGCGCGTGGTGTAACCAAGAATGTCCCTGATATTTTTGCTGAGAAAGAAATCGATCCAAGGCTACTGAAAAAACAATCCCGTGCTAA
Organism: Nakaseomyces uthaithaninus; assembly: GCA_030564085.1. Classification (NCBI taxonomy): domain Eukaryota; kingdom Fungi; phylum Ascomycota; class Saccharomycetes; order Saccharomycetales; family Saccharomycetaceae; genus Nakaseomyces; species Nakaseomyces uthaithaninus. The sequence continues at coordinate 37,722 of JAJLUB010000033.1, forward strand.
CCTAATTACTATTCCAAGGAAATTGGAATGGAGACCTGACTCATTCTTATTGTCTTCTTTGCATTTTGCTGAAACCAGAATATCAGATTTGATTTCGCAATATGAGTTTATCCCATTGGATTTTGAAACATATGGTGCAGCCCATATTAAGGCAATGTTCAAATGTTCACCTGATGCATTCACACAGCAAATATTTCAGATAGCATATTTTGCATTGTATGGTAAGTTTGAGACCGTCTATGAACCAGCAATGACAAAAACTTTCCAGAATGGTAGAACTGAAGCTATTAGATCAGTTACGAAAGAGTCTAAAAAATTTGTTAAATCAGTATTTGACAGCAAAGCTACAAATTCGCAACGTATTGAATATTTACAGAAAGCTGCTAAAGAGCATTCTAGGATAACGAAAGAATGCTCAATGGGATTGGGACAGGATCGCCACCTCTACGCCTTGTGGTGTGTATGGAACGAGTGGTATAAGAATTCCTTACCACTACCACCTCTATTTAAAGATAAATCATGGGAATTGATTAACAACAACGTTATGAGCACTTCAAATTGTGGTAATCCATGTTTGAAAAATTTTGGTTTTGGTCCAGTGACTGCGAATGGATTTGGTATTGGTTACGTCATTCGTGAGGACAGTATTTCTATTGTGGTCTCCTCTAGACATAGACAAACTGCTAGATTTGTGTCATTGCTAGAAAAATCATTTCTAGAGATTGATAGGATATTTAGGAGAGAGCATGAAAGGCTTGAAGCTTTATCGAAGGCTCCAAATTTCAAGCAAAACGAAAAGACTCCAGATAAGGAAACATATTTATCGGAAATTCGGAAAAGAAATGGATCATTATCTCAAAACACCCATAACACAAAGTCAGATGACTTGCAATTTCTACTATCTGGGTATGATTATTTTGATATCAGTGTTTCGGGTTAAGCATAAATGCAAATATTTGAAATCTAGCGGAACGATTTTCTTCTAGTTAGAAATTTTAATATTTCAAAAAGAAACTATCATTTTATTTAGTAGAATGTAAAATCTTATGAGAATATCCATCATAAAAGTGCTTTATTAACTATTTAAATTTACATAGTAATGTAGATACTGTTTTAACAAATAGATAAATAAATTTTGTTTCAAGTAGAGAAAGCAATAAGTAAAATCAGAGGACGCAGTCTTACATGTATCGTTAAATACGATAACACCGTTGATTGTTCCAAAATTAGGTTTGTGATCGGATCAGTATATTTGAACTTCAAGATTTATTCTATATTTACGATGCAGCATTAATAGCAGGCAACTGCTATAACTTTTCATAGGAGAAGCTTTGGAAGTTAGTATAGTATTTACAGTGAAGTGATCTGTTCGACTAATTGATTTTTACCAACGGTTGAATATTGACACGTTACTATTAAGGGTAGGCAATGTCCAATACAATGGAAATAAGCAGTGGTGCCAGTAAACCACTGTTGAAGTTAAAATTATTGGATGCGTTGAGATCTGGATCTTTTGGTCAGCTAAGAAGTATTGTTGAAACCCAGTTCAACCCTCGTGATGATCCAAACGTGCAGGAAGTTCTTCAGCTGGTCCTTCATTACGCTGTTCAGGTGGCACCATTAGCCTTGATTAAAGAAATAGTTACTAAATGGATTACTAATAAAGATGCAGCTGAAAATGTAAGTCAGGTGAAACTAAATATAAATTATCAAGACAGCAATGGAAATACTCCTTTGCATATTGCAGCCTATCAAGCAAGAGGTGAGGTAGTAATGTATCTTATGGATCAACCAAGCATTAATGATTGTGTCTCTAACAATTCTCATATGCAAGCCATTGAAATTTGCAGGGACTTGAATGTCGCACAAAATATGCAAATGAAGAGATCTTCTTATGTTGCAGAAACTGCGCAGGAGCTTAGAACCGCATTCAATAATAGAGATTTCCAACACTTAGAGGCTATACTTACTAATTCCAGGAATTCAGAGTTATTAGATATAAATGGATTGGATCCTGAAACAGGTGATACTGTTCTGCATGAATTTATTAAGAAGCGTGATGTTGAAATGTGTAAGTGGCTGTTGGAACATGGTGCTGATCCTTTCAAGAGGGATTCTCGTGGAGTTTTACCGATCGATTTGGTGAAGAAAGTTAGTGATTCCGAAGCAGCAGCTAATCCAAAGCTCTTGACTGATGTAGATTTGAAGAAATTGTTGGAGAAGGCTACGGGAGAGCAAAGTGTTATCGACGTAAGTAGTAGTTTGCATAAGCCCCCCACTTACAGAGGTTATCTACAGAAGTGGACAAATTTTGCCCAAGGTTATAAACTGAGATGGTTTATTTTAAGTGCTGATGGCAAATTGTCTTATTATATTGACCAGAATGATACCAAAAACGCATGCAGAGGATCTTTAAATATGTCAACCTGTAATCTTCACCTGGATTCTTCTGAGAAATTAAAATTTGAGGTTATTGGTGGAAATGGTGCAATAAGATGGCATTTAAAGGGTAATCATCCAATAGAAACCAATAGATGGGTGTGGGCTATACAAGGGGCAATAAGATTTGCTAAAGATAAAGAGATGATGCTAACAACAGGTACAATTCCTCCATCACTAGCAATGAATTATGGTTTACAATCAATGGATTCGCCGGGCAGGCAGGGTCATAACAGAACACATTCCAAACCAAATATCAACGAATCTAGAAGATCCAGTGCTGGTTTGGGTTTAATGAATAACAGGGGTGAAGAATCGTTGGAGTCTGCTTTTCAAATGCAGCCATCATCTCCAAATTTGTCTCTAAATCGTGGCATGACAACACCAGTTATCGATAATCCTAAAACTTTTGATGTTGGATCACCACTACCTCCTAAGTCACCAGCTATAAAAGATACAAACCCACAAGCATTTGCATCAAAAAATGTGAAGCAATATAATTCTGACATGATTGAAAAAGATTCTGATGATGATAATGATGAAGGCGATGATTTATTTCTGGCAGTTGAGGATGATGATGAAGAGGATTTACAGACATTGTATAGTCCCTATGCCCAAGAAGTTCATATTTTACAAAGGTCAATAACTATAGAATTGGGATCACTTTCAGAGTTTATTACTGATCAGTTAGAATCTGATTCAAGTGATGTATTTCGTACTGTTGGAAATTCCTTACAAACTGTTAACGAAAGCTTTGATAAGTTAAACAACTTGATAACAGATAAAGACAAACAAATGATAGCAAAATTGACAAAGCAACGAGATGTCAATAATGTCTGGATAAGAGCTGTTAAAGAGCTAGAATTTGAACTTAAAGACAAGGATGAAAGACTTTCTGCCTTAGATAAAGAGAGACGAAGTTTAAAAAGACTTCTTCAAAAGAAACTGCAACACACTGAAGAACAAGATGAGGAAGATAATTCGACAGATCTGGTAAAGGAGTCAAATGACACACTAGAAGAAATTGCCAAGTATATCGATGCTACAAAAGACGATGATGAGGACACCGATGCCGATGAATTTTTTGATGCTGAAGAGCTGATGGATAACTCTCACAAATCAGATGAAGAGGATACAGAGTTGAAAGGGGTAACAGAGTCTACAGAAGATGAACAAGAAGGAGATGATAATGTTAATTCAGCTGATAAAGAATTAACTCATCATGCAGGTTTCGAGAAGGAAGTTATAACTGAGAAACAAAAACAGTACAGTGATATGATTCATCAAGAGAACACGTTTTCTGGTTATGAAGAACCCATGAGAAATAACCTGGATTTAGACAAGGACGAAAGACCTAAAATAAGCTTATGGTCGGTGTTGAAGTCCATGGTTGGTAAAGATCTAACTAAGATAACACTACCTGTTTCATTTAATGAACCATCTTCTCTACTTCAAAGAGTTACAGAGGACTTAGAATATTCTAACTTAATGGATGTTGCCGCAACGTTTGAAGACTCAAGTCTAAGGACCCTATATGTTGCAGCATACTCAGCCTCTATGTATGCCTCCACAGTGAAAAGAGTTGCCAAGCCCTTTAATCCTCTGTTAGGGGAGACCTTTGAGTATGTGAGCCCTGATGGCCAATACCGTTTTCTAACAGAACAAGTTTCCCATCATCCCGCTATATCAGCCACCTGGGGTGAGGCACCGAAATGGAATTATTGGGGTGAGTGTAAAGTTGACTCAAACTTTACAGGCAGAACATTTGCCGTAGAGAACTTAGGTACATGGTGGATTAAGCTTCGTCCGGACTGTAATAATCCAGATGAAGAGTTATATAGCTGGAAAAAACCTGATATGGCAGTTATCGGTATCTTGGTAGGCAATCCACAAGTCGACAACAGTGGTGACTCGATCATAACAAATCATACCACCGGTGATTACTGTGTTTTGCACTATAAGGCGAGAGGCTGGACATCTGCAGGTGCCTACGAGGTTAAAGGTGAAGTTTACAACAAAAATAATGAAAAGTTATGGGTTCTTGGAGGCCATTGGAATGAGGCTTTGTATGCCAAGAAAGTTACACCAAAGAGTGATGAGGAAATGACAATTGAGCGTGCTAAAGCAAACTCATTGATCGATGAACCAAAATTCGACGGAAACAAATTTTTGATCTGGAAAGCTAATGAAAGGCCAGACATTCCATTCAACCTGACATCTTTTGCTGTGACTTTAAATGACCCCGCGCCAAAGTTATTGGAATGGCTGCCTTCAACAGATAGTAGATTGAGACCAGATCAGAGAGCTATGGAAGAAGGTAGGTATGATGATGCTGCTGAAGAGAAGCATAGACTGGAGGAGCAACAGAGGGCTGTCCGCCGCAAGAGAGAAGAAGAAAAAATTGATTATTCTCCAAGATGGTTTACATATGAGACACATCCTATAACAGGACAAAGATTTTGGAAGTTCAATGGGGAATATTGGAAACAAAGGAGAGACCGCAAGTGGACAAACGTACCAAATATCTTCTAATCAATACGAAATAGTTCTATAACATTTTCCTATAAACAATCTTTTTAACGTTGCATTGTGCTTTTTCAAACCAAAAATTTACCTCTCATACAAGTTATGTACATGAAACGGCAAACGTTGGAGTTTATGGATGCAGTTAAAATTCGCTATTACATATTATATGACATTCGATTATGCAATGTTGCCTAGTAATATCATATTCAACTGATATTTCACAGCACATCTACAACTTTACACGTGATAATAACAAAGTTCATTTGTTTTCAATGAAATCACTGCACGACCTGTGAGCAAAAAAATTAAAGTTAAATGAATACAATAGCGATGCCCATTAGTGAATAATATCTGAAAGATTCGTTAAGCATGTTGCTTACTGATGCATCAAAAAAAGTGCCGTTATACTGCGATGCAGAGTATGAACCAAGCCAAAATTTGTATTTGAGATGACAATAATTGCTATTGTCGGAGTTGCTGTCACTGCAATTGATGTTACTCTGATATATAAGTTGTAGTTTCCTTTGAATTTTCTAATATTCAAGCCCAACTTAACTCTCTTTTGTGGTTGGAAGAAATATCTTGTCGAGCTATAACAGGATAAAAATAACATAATTTCTGACTGACTAATGACTAGTGATACTACCAGAGAAGCTGTTCAGATTAATACACCTCCTCCATACCTGCGTTTGGCCAGCGATGAGAACTTGCCTGTTGTTCTGACTGTTGCTGGTTCTGACTCCAGTGGAGGTGCTGGTATTGAGGCAGATGTCAAGACCATAACGGCACACAGGTGCTATGCAATGACTTGTGCAAGTGCGTTGACTATCCAGACTCCTGTTAAAGTTTATGCGATCCATCCTACACCAAAGCAAGTAGTCAAAGACATTCTAGATGCGAATTTGAAGGATATGCGATGTGACGTCATAAAGACTGGTATGCTTACTGTCGATGCTGCTGAAGCTCTGGCTGAGAAGTTGATCTCTATGGGTGATACGAGACCAAAACTCGTGGTTGATCCTGTGCTAGTAGCCACCTCTGGATCCAGCCTGTCTTCAGGGAGCATCGTTGATGTTATGGTTCAAAAGTTGACGCCGCTTGCTGATTTGCTGACACCCAATGTTCCTGAATGTTTTAAACTGATCGGTAAGGAAATGGAAGTTAACAGTCACCAGGATATGCTTCAATTGGCTTTGGAGGTTGCCAAGGTCACCAAATCAAAAAATATATTGGTGAAAGGTGGACATATACCTTGGGCTGACGAAAATAAGAAGTATATTACAGACATTTTATATGTGAAAGGTGAATCAAAGTATTTTGTATACAAAGGTAACTACGTACCTACATCACATACGCATGGTACCGGGTGTACGTTAGCATCGTCTATTGCCTCGAATTTGGCGCACGGTTACTCTTTGAAGCAATCAGTCTATGGTGCTGTTGAGTATGTTCAAAACGCTGTTTCAATCGGTTGTACAGTAACAAATAAACATGTCACCAGTAATGGTCCCATTAATCATGTATATGCTATTAGCATTCCATTGAATAGAATGGTGTCAGATGAGTGCTTTTCTGCACACCAGGTCCTTGATGACAAGGATTTGGCCTTGTCTAATCAGATAAATGTCGGTAATGATTTTTTCTCTTATTTGATCAACCACCCTGTTGTCAAGCCACATTGGGATTCATACACCAAACATCCATTTGTTCTTGAAGTTGCCAAAGGTACAATTGACCCAAGGAAGCTGCAGTTTTTCATTGAACAAGATTATTCTTACTTAATCGATTATGCGAGGGTTCACTGTATCGCAGCCAGTAAGTCCCCGACACTAGAAGACATTGAAAGTGAGCTGTTGATAGTTGGCAGTGTTAGACATGAAATGTCCGAGCATGAAAGACGTTTGAGAAAAGATTTCAATGTGAAAGGTGATGACTACTTTGAAAATATAAAGAGAGGGCCAGCATTGAAAGCCTATTCAAGATATTTTAATGATGTTGCTAGAAATGGTAACTGGCAAGAACTCATTCTGGCATTGACGCCCTGTTTGATGGGTTATGGTCATGCATTATTGAATGTGAAGGACAGGATCACCTGTGATGAAAAGAGTGTTTGCCATGACTGGTGTGAGACCTACCTTTCAGAGAGATATCATGATGCCATGGCAAAAGGCATTATTCTATTGAACAATATCGCACAGACTTATCCACCAAATGAGCTGCAGACGTTGGTTAAAATCTATGCAGACGTCTGTGAATTGGAAACGAATTTCTGGACTGCTGCTCTGGAGTACTCAGAGTAAGAATAAAAGGAAATGATACATGCTAGAATTACATAAATATGTAAGAAATAAAAGTTTTACTTTATCGACTTTTTTCTCTTTTTTTTAAGTAAACTGCATTGCTAATTAGCAGGAGGAAATAATCTCAAACCAGACAGAAGGACAACTTCTAAAAGTTATCGATGTTCTCAAAAAAATATAAGCTTTAGTTAAAACTCTCTTTCAATGAAAGATTGAATCATACCCATTGGAGTTTCCTCATATTCATGAAGGGAAACATTACCATCAATGATTTCCGAATTTGCTTGAATAAATTGACGTCTAGGTAGTCTCTTAGCAATAACAGTGTCTCTCAATTTGGCCAAATCTTCAGTAACAGTGGATCTCTCGATGAAGTAAGCACTGCCTTGCTCAACATTTGCAGAGCACTTGTAAATGTGTAGATGATGTAAGTAGTCTCTTACTGCTTCATGACCAGCAGTTTCGATTAAGCTTCGGTCAAGTTTAATGTGGAGATCATTTGGCTTCGTTTCATCAAAAATAATTTGCAAAAAGTTTTGATCAGAGCAATGATTTAGGAAAGTCTTCATAATTGAAAACCGGGCTTGCATATGCGGTTGGCCCCATTTTTGAGTCTTTGGATCCCAAAATTCGAGTGCTAATAAACCTGCACGAGCCATTTGTAGGAAGCCTGCATAGATAATAGAATCTTGGTCTTCTTTTTCGGTAAAACCAAATATAGATAGCAAATTCCTGTCAGTAATCAAATACATCGCTATGACCTCAGCACGACATTCCTCAAATGCACCGGCCAATTGGCCAAATTTAGAGCCCCAAGTTTCACCGATCTTGTAATAAGTCTTGACTGGTGTACCGTCAAGTCCTTTAGGTGGGTTTTCCACATCAAAGTTAAAACCATCTTTAGTCTCGCTGAGAAGTTTTCCAGAACCATGGCCTAATAGTTCATGTATACCCACTTGGACTTCAAAGGATTCGCTTTGGTACTTTTCAAATAGTGGACGATCCTCTGGAGATATAAAAGTTGGTGGGTGCTTCGCAGAAGCCTTGGCGGACGCACTCAGAATATTACCGAGAGAAACATTTTTGAACCCAATGTTCAATCTTACATCATCATAATTTGGGATATTGATGCCAGCCGGAATCCCAGAGCCCGTGAAAGTCAAAACTTCAAGGGAAGTAAAGTCTGGTGGGTTGAATTTTGGTTTCTCGAATTCGGAAGACCAAGGAAGCTTGGAAATGAATTCCTCCGCTCTGGATACCATCTCAGCAAACTTCTTGGTCCTTTCCTTATTTTGGATTGCGACAAGGGACTCGTACTCTCCTATTATCCCTGATGGCTCCCTGTAAGTTTCGATAAAGCCAATATTTGTCTCAATAACAGGAGAGAGATCTTTGACCCAGTATTTCTGGGCTTCTTTATGGGCATGAGAGGATCCTGATAGAAAGTGTGTGATGTATTCATCCAGCATGTTTGCTTGTGTTTCGTTGGCGGCGTACTTTTTGGCCTCACGCAAATAGTCGCTAATCATTTTCATCTCTCTGGAGTGGTCACCAAACTTGAATGACACAACGGCTCCATTTGTCAATTTGATGGGGTCTGATGGGTAAGCATTCAGGGTATTTCCAGTTTCATAGGATGCCACTAAGATTATAAACTCGTTCTCTGATTTCTTGTATATCCTAGTGTTTTCTGGAAGAATCCCTAGTTTGGCAAACACTTCGTCTTTGATCAGTTTCATGTCGTCCAGACTTATGCCTTCGCCGAGGTAGTAGGAGGAGGTGTAGCCATCTGCAGTGTAGCCCAGCAGGGAAATTTTTTCATCGACATAAAATACACCGCCTTCTATCAGTTCCTCGATGGTTCTGTAAGGGACAATGACGTTTCTGTACCCGTCAGCGTTCAATACTTCAATTGGGTCCGCGAGGTTAATGCCAGCCTTCTCGACTATAGCTTTGAAGGAGTCGACTCTACAGCGCGGAACAAATTTGACGTCGCCGAAGGACTTGAAGTTCCCCAAGTTGTTCAGGAATTGTGAAACATACTCCAAATAGTACTGGATTTCGGTGGGAGCCAGGGCAATTGTGTCGTAGGTACCGCGGAGGCTGCGGTGGACAGCCAGCACTAAATCGAAAATGCACTCGCTTTCATGAGACACTTGTCTCAAGACAACTCTCGTGCCCGCATGGGAAGCCTTAGACATAAAGTGTGCGTATTTGGCCTCCTTCTCGTTCAATTGAGGGAAGTATTTCTCCTTCAAGGAAAGCATTGACACCGGAGCATCGTGGTCAGCCTGGTAAGACATCGTGGTTCTGTTTGCACTTGTTAGGAAGCGTTTTGCACTTTTGGGAGTCAATGGGGGAGAGTAAGAGCTGTTCCAAAGAAAGGCTACAATTTATACATAAAAAAAAGATAAAATACAGTATCTCACCGCTTTTAATCCCTAATTTGCATGGTTGAAACATGCAGAAGAAGTCTCTATCAATAACTTTTGTGTACTGTTTAAGGTTTCTACTTGCTTGCCATTGCTTTTTTTTCAAATTAATATTAATTTGTATCTGCATGCTTCGCCGCGCCTGCGTCAGTGTCTGAGCCTGCGCCTTTCTCTTGCCCGCTCGCTCTCTCTCGCCCTGCGTCTCTTGCAGTGGAAGGCTGTATATTAGCAAGACCCTGAACCGTGCATTCATGCAGCGAATACGTATTTTTTCCTTTGCAAAAGCTTCCAGAAGAGCTCGAGGTGCTAGTTTTTCCGGTGGGCCATGGGGCGGTCGCACGGCCGTCAGAAGCACGCGGAGGGGCGTTTTTTTTCGCATACTTTTTGACACAAAGCATACAGTGAGAGAGAGAGCGTAGCAGGGAAAGACAGCAGCTCACTCTGCAGAGAAATCGCGGAGGGGAGGGCTGATGGGATTGCGTCTTACTACTGTCCGCCCCCCCCCCCCACCATGATAGATGCTGTGATAGGTTGTGCGTGTGCGGACTCTGGGCCCTGTATAGAGGCAGGTACGGGTCGCCTTGTGGTATTTGTATAGGTGGGCTGTTGGGTGAATAACCCTGGGCTATGGGCGAAATACCGTGAGCTTTTCTTTTCTGTGAGAGCGGTCTGTGAATAAGGCTGGAGAACGGCATTGCGGCATCAACTGTTGATAGGTTGTGATGCGGCCAAGCGGTTGGCCTCGATGTAGAAAAGTGTAGTTGACTTAAAAGTAGTATGTAATATATTATAAATGCAAATTATATGGTGGGGTGGAGGGAGGAAAAAGAGAAGGAAGGGGAGTAATGTTCACAATGCAGAGAGTAGTTCTATGGCTGCTGTGGTTGTTAATCCTTCAAAATTATAATGTGAGCTTTTCGTTGCTGGCCTTCTTGCTCTCACCGTACTTCTTTACTCTGATGGCTTGGATGGCGATGAAACCGGTGGTGTCTGTTGGCAAGAAACCGGTTAGCTCGTCCATTGACGATTCGGTGGCGTCGTATAGGTTCTCGGTCTTCGAGTATCTTCCTAGGACTATGACGTTACCCTTGTACAGAGCCAGTCTGACAGTACCATTGACTGTCTTCTGAGATGGCTCAATCATGGATCTGATGTACTCGCATTCTGGGGTGAAGTAGGAACCGTTGTAAAGCAGCTTGGAGTAGGTTGGGGTGACAAACTGGTCTCTCAAGTGACGGACCTCCTTGTCCAGTACCAGACCTTCAAGGTCAACGTGGGCTCTTCTCAAGACGGTGAGAAGTGCTTGCTCGTAGCAGCCTCTTGACTTCAGGTTGATGTAACGGTTTTCAACAATGTCGATTCTGCCAACACCGTTCGCTCTGCCGAGGTTGGAGACCTGCAGGGCTAGCTCTAATGCGTCCGTGACAGTGTTGGTTTTGCCGGTGGCATTGTCCTTGTACGTTAGCTTGACTGGCAGACCCTTCTCGAAGTCTAAAGTCAGTTCTTGTGGAGTGTCTGGGGCATCGGTAGGGTCAGTGATCAACTTCCACATGTCCTTTGGTGGAGTAGTGTCAGGGTCCTCAAGGATACCAGCTTCGTAGGAGATGTGAGCCATGTTTTCGTCGGTGGACCATGGCTTGGCCTTAGTTTGAGCGACAGGAATGCCCTTTTCAGCAGCATAATCTAGAAGATCCTTTCTGCCTGCAAATCTGTTGAAAAATTCTGGCAGTCTCCATGGGGCAATCACCTTAACATCTGGTTTTAGGGCGTAGAAACCCAACTCAAATCTGATCTGGTCATTACCCTTACCGGTACAACCATGGGAAACAGCGAAACAGCCTTCCTGCTCAGCAACATCTATCTGTGCCTTTGCGATGACAGGTCTGGCCAAAGAGGTACCTAGCAAGTAGACATCCTCGTAGACTGCATTGACTTGGACAGCTGGGAAAATGATGTCTTTGACAAATTGCTCACGAACATCAGAGATGACAACCTTGGTAGCACCAATCTTAAGAGCCTTTTCTCTGGCAGCTTCGAAATCCTCCTCTTGGCCGACGTCTGCCATGAAGGCAACAACTTCATAGCCTTGTTCTAGCAACCAAGCTAAAATAATGGAAGTATCTAGACCACCAGAGTAAGCCAAACAAACCTTTCCCTTGGACATTTTTTTCTTGTTTTAATTAGTTTTTTGTGAATGTAGTGTAAAAAGCAAACTTTATCAATGCAACTATGATTCTGTTAGAAGTGTTATCTGACAGAATTAATATTGAAACTCGGTGTTTTGAATACCTGTATTTGTGAATGGTTCTTTGTATTTAATGTAAATAATATTAAATGAAATATGAAATGGTGGAAAGATATCCATCAATAAACTAATTACTGCCACTATTTATATATTTTCTGAAAGATTGATATCAATTGAATCAGAGTATAATGTTCTGGGTAGGTATATGGGCTTAATTCAATGCCATCTCGTCAGGTACTTCCGTCTATGGACACCTCTGCAGTGTGCGAGGTGATTGCCTTCTCTTACACCTTCCGAATCGATGCCGTTCTTGCCATGCACAGAATAGTATTCTCGAGAGAGAGAGCCGATTAGTCAACAGTGCATAGAGTGTCATATCAGTTAACAGTAGTTTCAGGCGAACTTTGTATACTATACGGAAGGCAGAAAAAGAGTAACAAATGCCCGTAGAAAGAGAACACTCGCGTTCACCACGCCTCGCTCTCACCTGCCGTTCCTTGAATGTATTTAATGGCAGTAGGGAGCGAGATGGCAACTTCGGGTTTCGCTGGGAGATGCCGTTGTGAAAGCAAAAAGTAATTGTCAGTCTCGGTGGCAGTCAGCAGCGAGGACAACCCTTTTCATGACTGATGGGAGCAGGATTCCCATTAATGAATACATCTATTTTGAGAGTCGTTCTGCAAATTCGAGGAATCATAGGTAATATTGAGGAAAACCTCAAGTGTGAAGACTTACTATCGCTTGTGCTTCCTGAATTTAATGTGGTTTCTGGTCGGATACACTAGAATTTCTGCTCTGAATCTGCAGGAGTTAGTTTAGTCACCTTAGAAACCATTGTACCTATTCCTGACTTCTGGCAGTTGTACAAATAGACCACCTGGGTAGGTAATACTCTTAGATCGTAGGAACAGGACTGTTTATTTTATCAGTTCCAAAAGGGAAATGATAAGTTCTTTATCGAGAAATGGATTGACGCTGATGTAGAACATTCATCATATCAAAGGGTCTAATTTGTTGGCAAGAATTTGAGATGCATTGATTTTAACTGCATTGCTTTAACTGTCTCCAAACGTAGATTTAATGATTCAGAAGGTATATCTTGAGCACGTGATTTACTATTGGAATCGTTATTAGGGGCATTCTTACCAAACGACTCTATCTGATCTTCAATTTTCTCAAGGCTTTAGCGCTTGAAGTAAATTGAAATTCATCGGTAGAAAAAGGTAGAATATAATAATCTTAATATGTTGTATTTTAATGACTTAAGTATACAGGTATGTAAAAAAATAAGAGTAGTGTTAAAAATATAAATTTTTCCAACATATTTCTCTTTGTAGGTAAGAATAAAATAGTAATCGATAACAGAGATAAAAAAAGTTTCGATAATGATGCGTACCATATGCGCCTATGACGAATCAAATTCATTGTAGACATCAACATGATGAGAACAAATTAGGAAGAATTCGGTTCGATATTGTAGATGAGGAGGTGGAAAGTAGATAATACATTTAGCAATCAAAACCTTTCTCTCTCCGTTGTATGACGGTTGTTATGTGTATATTTTAGATTTTTTTTTTTTTGAAGAGTTTTTATTTATTGACCAGCAACAACAATGTCGTCCAATTCTTCAATAAGCTCTGGTAGCTTCTTCATTGGGACATTTTCGTAGATGATTTTGTAGACAGCTTCGAAGAGAGGGAACTCCTCAGACATCTCACAGGTCTGCAACCACTCGTGGACCTCCTTACAGGTAATAACACCTTGAGCGGATTGGCCATTTAGCAACTCCTTCTCAGACTCCTCAGCAGACTTACCGGTCTTGGCCATGTTCTTGGCGACTCTGACGTTTCTACCACCGGAACAGGTGGTGATCAAGTCGGCGACACCGGCAGACTCTTGGTAGTAGGTCTCGACTCTGGATTCTGGGAAGAACATTTGACCGAACTTGATGATCTCACCAAGACCAACTCTTTGAATAGCAGCAGCAGCGTTGTTACCCCAACCTAGACCCTCGACGAAACCGCAACCTAGAGCGACAACGTTCTTTAGGGCACCGGCGATAGAGATACCAGCGACGTCATCGATGACGCTGACGTGGAAGTATGGTCTGTGGAACAGCAGCTTCAAGACCTTGTGGTCGACGTCCATACCGTCACCTTGGTAGTCCTTTGGAATGTGGTAAGCGACGGTGGTCTCGGACCAGTGCTCCTTGGCAACCTCAGGAGCCAAGTTAGCACCAGACAAAGCACCACACTCGATACCCAACTCCTCGGTAATGAAGGTACTTAGCAATTGGACACCCTTCTTGCCGACCTCGAAACCCTTTAGACAGGAGATGGCTCTGACATGTGGTTCAACGTGGCCACGTAGTTGATCGACGATCTTAGGTAGAAACTGGTGAGGAATGTTGAAGACTAGAATGTCGGCACCCTCAACGGACTTCAGTAGGTCTGGGTTGGCAACCAGGTTGGTTGGCAAGTCGATGTCGGGCAGGTACTTGACGTTCTGGTGCTTTGTGTTGATGATCTCGGTCAGTTTGGTGCCGTCGATATCCTCGTCGAACACCCACATGTCAACTCTTTCCTGGAAAACTTGTGGGTTTGCGGCGGTGTTCTCGGCAACGACCTTGGCGATGGTGGTACCCCAGTTACCGGAACCGATGACGGTGACCTTGAATGGGTCTCTCTCTAGGTCGACTAGGGAGACGGCAGAACTGGATCTTTTGATTGGAGCACCTTCCATGATGTGTTTTTTGTGGTAGTTTAGTTTGTAGTACAGATATTCGTTGGGCTTAGGCTTAGGACTCTTTGTGCAAAATCCTGAGACTAGTGGTTTTTTGATTACTCTTAAGGGTGATATAAACTTTAACATATTACAAGACTTAAATAAAGAGAGTTTACAGATTCAATGGCTTTTGGAAAGAAAGAGAGAGAGTTTATATATCTTTTTTTTTTTTTTCCTTAAAGTTCTTTTTTTTCCTCTTTTTCCTTGATCATCCATATCGCAATGCGTATTACCAAGTGTTCAACCTTTAGTCCTTCCACTCTGAAACCCTTTTTTGAGTTATTTGGAGGGGGGAGACTACGCAGTCCAAAGAGAAATTGAGTAGGGAAAATTTTTTTTTTGCACTTCCCTGGGTTCATTTCACACTTATTGGAGTCTATGGTCCGAGTGAACTGCGCGAATGTTTTACTGTAAGCAACTGTGGGGGATGGAACGGTAGACCACCGTAATTTTTATCAATTCGTAATCGAATCACAGCGTCATTTGGGCACTCCTTTTCTGACCCGAGGACCGAAAGAGTCCCACCTCTGGCCCTTTCATGCTGTTTGACCCTCTTCCTTAGGCTATTATCCACAGTGTTGTTGGGAAGGGTCCAGCTCCATCGCTCGTAGCTGCATCGCTCGTAGCTGCGCTGCAGGCTCCCCCCGGCCCTGCCCGGCTCGCCACCGCTGCACGGGCTGCAGCCTTCTCTGCATCGAATCACATTCCCCCCCCGGCCGCCTCGAGAAAAAAGAAGAGCAGCTTCATTTTTTTCTTTCTTTTTTTGGGTAGAGTGAGCAGGCGCACAGTGCAACCCCCGCACAACAGCCATCGCTTTGTCCCACCGACCTCCGCTGGCGGTGAGCCATTGTCCCACCAACGGAGGGGGGCGGACAAAGAAAAAAAAGAAAGAAACCAGCGGGCCTTTGATCCTGTTTCTTTCTTTTTTGGATCGTGGGAGGCCGCTTTTTCGCTTCACACCGGGTAACGAACATGTGCTTGGGCACTCTCTTTCGCAACTTTTTCTTTTTTTTCCTCGTTCGCAGTCCTTCGTTACCCTATCTGTGCTTTCCGCTCAGATCACATCTCACAAGCGCAGACAAAGAACAGCGATGCACGAAGGACAGCGGAGGGGCCTCCTCCCTCCACAGCGCATGACCCAGCACGGGTAACTGGAAGTATGATATGACGTATTGCTTTTTTTTCCTCCCACCGGCCCCTCTGCACGGGTGCTCTGAGGGGATGGGAGGGGGACCAGGATCTACGAAGACCAAGCCCAGGCCGGTCCACTGAGATCCGGTTTTTCTGCTGTTCCCGGCGTATGTGCGAGAAGATCCGGTTTATGGCTTAGAGTTCTGTCCCCTGGGCTAGATTGACCCTCCCACTCTGTCAGGTCTTGCGCCAACAAGAAAAGGATAGACGCGAGATGGACAAGCCAACCCTTTTGACCCTACAACCACCCGTTGTTTACGTTACCAATCCTCAACACACAGGTAACGTTTCCTCACAAATTGGTTCCTTCTCGATCCTTCTCCGCTTTCTTCTCGATCCTCCTCCGTTTTCTTCTACATCCTCCCAAACCACACGACTCAAACGCGAGCCAGCTACCAACGCAACACCCACCAACAATGCAGTGAGAGAGGATAGAATTGCCCTCTTGCCGGTACGTGCCTTCCCCCCCACCACCAGTCGCCAAAACCGCATATCACATACACTCTGCTCATTTCCATGTCAATGTATACGTACACACATGTGATGGTGTCCTATTTTCCAAGTTCAACCACACGAACAATCACGATGCATAATGTTGCCCTGTACGTACCACGTGCACGCATCCGCAGCTGTTTAATATAACTTTCTGCTCTCTGCCCCCCCCCCCCTCGACGCGCAGGCCTGCGCCCTCGTGAGCAGGAACTCGCGGCGAGAGCAACGTTTGTGATCGCCGGTAGAGATGGAAGACAGGCACGGGCCCGCAGACGCACGCGCACGGAGGACCCCCCCGTGGTCTAGCCCTGTGGTTGGCATAATGGGAAACGGCGAAGTCTGCAACTTAACATGCGAAGCCTGGAGGGCCCCAGCTTGGTGGATTGGATTATATTTTACAGAATGGGTTTGGCTTTGCGTAGATCATCTTCTGCTGAACTTGCATTTCTGTTTGGTGCAGGTTCATTTTGAGAGGTTAACTACGCAAACACGGAAGAACTACAGACATTTGGAAATAAAGTAACAAGTGGGCACTGGGAGGTACTTGCTTTGCTGCTAATTTCAGACGGTTCCGTAAGCTATTCTATTTTTTTATGCTCAATTCAGCTGTGTATTCACTGCTGCGATACCTGCCGTTGTTGTTGCGGTACGGGAGGGCGTTCCCCGTGAGCCAGCGGGAAATTGGGGGGGTGTCCGGGAGTGCGGAGGAGCCGCAGAGCACCAACGATATGCTGTATTATGGGCTGTTCTCCATGATCCTCGTCCTGCTCGGTGGTGTCTTCGCCGGGCTAACTCTTGGGCTGATGGGCCAGGACGAGATATATCTGAAAGTGATAAACACCTCGGGGACTCCGAGGGAGAAGAAGCTGTCCGGTGACGTGCTGCGTCTCATCACCCGCGGGAAACACTGGGTGCTCGTAACCTTGCTGCTTTCCAACGTTATCACGAACGAAACATTGCCTATTGTGCTGGATAGATTCATGAACGGCGGCTGGCAGGCTGTCCTGTCCTCCACCATCCTCATCGTCATCTTCGGTGAGATCATCCCGCAGAGTATTTGTGTTAAGTACGGTCTCGAGGTAGGTGCATTCTTTGCTCCCTTTGTGTTGGTCCTGATGTACCTGATGTACCCTGTAGCGTATCCTGTGGCCATGTTGCTGGACCACCTGTTGGGTCAGGATCATGGTACTGTGTATAAAAAGTCTGGTCTGAAGACATTGGTCAACCTGCATCAAACAATGGGAGTAGAAAGACTGACAACTGATGAAGTCACTATCATCACTGCAGTTCTGGATCTGAAGGACAAGAAGGTGAAAGAGATCATGACACCAATTGAAAATGTTTTCACGCTAAGCGCGGATATGATCCTGGATGACAAAACAGTTGAAGAGATCTTTAACTCTGGGTTCTCCAGAATCCCAATATATCTTCCCAACGAACCTATGAACTTCATCGGTATGCTAATTGTTAGAGTTCTGATCTCGTATGATCCTGAGGATAGTCTACCCATCTCTAGTTTTCCTCTGGCCACTCTTCCTGAGACCTCACCAAATACGTCATGTCTTAATATTCTAAACTACTTCCAGGAAGGAAAATCGCATATGTGCATTGTCAGTGAAAGACCAGGATCCTCAAATGGCGCAATAGGTGTTGTTACCTTGGAAGATGTAATTGAGGAATTGATTGGAGAGGAAATTGTCGACGAGTCCGATGTGTTTGTCGATATCCACCAACATATCATGAGGGAACAACCAGGTCCTTTGAGCAAAAGGCATATAACTTCGTATTTGCACCACTTGTACACTTCAACTAGTAAGGACTCCACTCAACCGCTATTGAATAACACCAAGATGAATTCGTACTCAACAATCAACGACCAAAGACACGCATCCGTACAATCATCATCGCATCCAAGTAACAGCAATCCACTGGTAATACCGTCGAATCTTGCATCAAACCCATTGAATATTAAAAAATCATTTGTGACAATCAAAAAGCTGCCGTCAGGAGAATTAATCTCTCCTTCAAATAGGAATAACAGTACTGAAATGAATGTTGATTCACAGTTAAAAAGTCCTCATCCACGTCATAGGAGACTTTCGCAAGAAGAGGAACAGCTTTTAGAAGAGCACGCTGATTTATCCCACAAGGCGCTTGACTATATTGTGCACAGTGGCAAACCTATCAGAATCACTTCTTCCACTACAACACATAACCCAGATGATGTTCAGGACCATGAAGACCCTTCTAAGAATGTGATGATATCTTCATCTTATCAATCTACTGCTAACGGTATCGTTGAGTCAGTAATCACTGTAAAAGGTGTGGCGAAAACAATTATTGAAGATGACCCAAGTGAACGTGAGCAGAGTGTTGTCGAGATAGAGCACGATATTTCTCAACAAGATGGTTCCTCTTCACAGCTTTTTGATCCCCAACTTTCTAATGGATCTAACTCAAGAGCATCAACACCAGTAAGCACAGGAAAGAAAAAGAAGCACAAAAAGAAGAAGAAGAAGAGTAAAAAGTAGATGTAAGTATGATATTACTTTTAAACATTCAACTTTAGACTCCAAATTTTTCCGTAATTAAATAGACTATTGCTAAATGAATCGTGTTGATATTTGCTACATTTTATACAAAAATTAAAAGTCGTTAAACTGATCCATGTTGTGGAAGGCAGGCAATACTTCCTTGATTGGGTGGAGTGGCCTAATTACTGGAATGGGCAGTCTGGTTTTTGGCGGGGAAGTTTGATTCAACAATCACCATCCATGTTCAAATAACATGGATATGGATTCACCATTGTGTATTCTTCTGATTGCTTCACCAAATACTCTTGAAATGTCAATCACATCTACACGATCCTTGCCCAAAATACTTAAAGTTCTATCTTGTG
Source organism: Nakaseomyces uthaithaninus (assembly GCA_030564085.1). Taxonomy (NCBI): domain Eukaryota; kingdom Fungi; phylum Ascomycota; class Saccharomycetes; order Saccharomycetales; family Saccharomycetaceae; genus Nakaseomyces; species Nakaseomyces uthaithaninus. Next base: position 57,030 of record JAJLUB010000033.1, read on the forward strand.
GCACAGAGTTTGAGATGATTAGCTTATCGATTTTGCTTGATCGAATTCTTGTTAAAGCATCGCCTGAGAAAATTCCGTGTGTTATTATAGCATATACTTTCTTTGCACCTTGTTCTTTCAACAGCCTAGCAGCACGGTTGATAGTGTATGAGGTGTCAACAAGATCATCAATGATGATACACACCTTGTCTCTAACATCACCAACTAACATTGTGGTTTGTATATATTTGGATGTGGATGCTGTGGATGTTGTGGAGGCATTAGATTGAACTGAATTGCTAGATGATGAACGCCTCATTTCTGTAGATGTAGCTCCTGATATAGTCACAGTATTTAGGTTTGCAACAAGTGGTTTTGGAGACAAATTTAGAGCCCCACCTGAAGTTAATGATGCATCTGGTGGACCCTTTAGTAATTGAGATCTCCTTTCTTTATGAATTAGAGCAAATGACATTTCTAGATCATCAGCAATTGCTGTAGCTCTTTTAGCACCACCAGCATCTGGAGAGACAATTACAGCATCTTTATAGTCAGGTATTTGGTGCTTAATATAAGCTTGTACTATAGGTTTACAGTACAAGTTATCAACCGGTATGTTAAAAAAGCCAGGAAATTGTGGGTCATGCAAGTCCATAGTTATAACATGATCAGCACCTGCTGCAGTTAGAAGATTTGCTATCAAGGTACCTGCCTGGACAACCCATAGTTTATATCCAGCATTTTGGGCATTAAACATCTCACCAGCATCGTTGTTGGAGCCAGTAGGTGGTTGAACTTTACCACCTGGAATAATAGGGATACGGGATTGAGATAGTTGCGAAGTAGGGACAGCTGGTGTTCTCACCGGTTGTGGGTTTTCCATGTTGATGGTGGATCGTATAGCATGGTCTAGCGACTTGAACGGAGACTCAGAGCCTGGTTTCTGTGTCATTAACTTGAAGCCGGGAGTGTTAGGACGGGATTCCGAAGTTGGTTGTTCCTTTGGATTAGATATGATAGGTGCACCTTTCACTGTAAAAGGGATGTCCGGCTGCCTGGAGTAACAGAAATATGGCATGACTGCAGTAACCCTTGAAGCAGAAGAAGACTTACAAGCGCTGACCAGAATCAAAAGCTGCATGAAACTGTCGTTTACATGGCCACAGCCACTTTGAATCACATACACATCCTTCTCACGGACCGATGAGCCAACCTTGATACTAGTTTCACCATTGGAAAACTTACCTAGAGTGACCTTGGCTGGCACCGTACCCAAATTTTCACAAATTCTGTTAACTAAATCAGGGTGGGAGTCCCCACCAAAAATAACAATTCCGCTGCTCATGGTTTATCTCGAGAATCAGTTATATCAAATCAAATAAAGGGAAAACGGAGTCTCAGTTCTGGCAATGGCCTAGACTTTGGGAAATTTCTTGCTTATTTTTTCGTTCCCAGCAGTAAATGCCAAAAATATACCTCGGAAATACCTCTCAAAGGGTTCAAATGCAGAAGAACTGGTCCTGAATGTGGACTATTTGACAAGAATATAAGGCATTATTGAGTCTGCAAGCTCATCGCAAAAAATTTTAATTTTTTTTTTTTTTTCAGCAATTCGGACCAGCATCGACGTCATTGGCGATTTTAGTTTCTCAGCAGCTTTGATGGATAAAGGATGCCTTTGATCCGCCGAGAGATGCCAGTGAAAGGTGCACATTCAAAGCGTTTCAAGCACTGGATATAGACGAATTTGAGTCTTTCTGTTGACCATATTGGATGATTTGTGCAATTCTCATTTTTACGGCGCGCGGAGAGCTGGTAGTGTCGAAGTTCTGCCGCAACTCGCTGAAGAGGTCGATCTCTGACGTGTTTAGGATCCAGGTGATCAACAATCTGGATGTACGTTCACCTATCCTGACGTTGGGATCGACGACTTTCCAGCATGTGAGGTCGAGTCATGGCGACGATCTGTGGCTAGTGGTGGTGTCACGGAGCAATGTGAACTGCGGTGCCGTGTGGGAGTTCCTTTACAAGCTAGACGCAATGATGGAGCTGTACGGTCTTAACAAGGAGGAGTTTTTGAAGGAGGAATTTATGGTATGTTACGAATTGCTCGACGTCATGCTTGCCGAGAACGGTGTTCCGGCAGATACCGATCCCGCATCTGTTATCAAGAAAATGTCAGTCAAGCCGTCTCGTGAGGCGCAAGAGCGTTATGCAGTTTCTGTTCCGGAGATGAACTCAAGCAACAATTCCAATATCTCAATTCCCAAATTTCTGCGACGCACAAGCAGTTTCCTATCGACTCAGGACTCTAACAGCGGTTTTCCGGTTTCAACTGATCTGCCGTGGAGACCTAAGGGTATCACCCATAAGAAAAATGAGATATTCCTCTATGTTAATGAAAGGATTAGCATCTTGGTATCTAAGGATGGGTCCATTTTAAAGTCATATGTTGATGGTACAATTGATTTGACCACCCATCTGAGTGGTACACCAGTGTGCCAGTTTGGTTTAAACGATTCTCTGAGTGTTGAGAACTATGGGTTCGGCGCCAGTGATGCATTTGAGGAAATAAAGAACAAAAAGGCCATTCCAAAGGCAGCTGCTGGTTCAGTGATGCTTGAAGATTGTAAGTTTCACCAGTGTGTGTCCTTGGAGAAGTTCGACAGAGATCGCATCATAAGATTTGTCCCACCAGATGGCTCCATGGAGCTAATGAGATACCATGTCAGAAACAACCTGAATCTCCCTTTCAAAGTTAGTCCAATTGTCACTTACTCTTCCAGTGGCACTGCAGTTGACTATAGGATAACACTCAAGTCATTATTCCCCAGCAAACTGACTGCAAAGGAGGTCGTTCTTAAAATTCCGGTGCCGTCCGAGACTTTGGACTGTAAAATTGATGTCTCAAATGGTACCTGTAAATTTGTGCCCGAGGAGAAAGCCATGGTGTGGACATTCAGCAAATTCAGTGGCTTAACAGAAAACACACTAAGCGCTGTTACCGTGCCAACTAAGGATGCAACAAGGTTAACCATACAGCAATGGCAGAAGCCACCGATCTCCCTCAACTTTGATATTTTGATGTTCAGCAACTCAGGCTTGGTAGTGCGGTACTTCACCATTAAGGAGACATCCCAGAAATACAAGACGATAAAGTGGATCAGATACATCTCTAAGTCAGGGTCCTACGAAATACGTTACTAACTGTCTTTGCATATAACCGCATTTTACACACTTTTTTTTTTATAGGTAGCACCATCCTGAATAAGTACATAGACAGAAAATAAACAAAAGAAACTCATCTGTATTTGTAACAGTACCTCAGCATTCGGTATTACTGTAAATAAGTTCAAGAATGTCAGCCATACCTTATGCATTGTGTTCGGTTGTGGTCTTTTCCAATACAGAAATGCTGACTTGGAAGCTCTCTTTTCGGACTTAACAAGCTCATCGCGAGCGAAGTGGGATAAATAAGAAATGGAATTGGTCGATCACAAAGATGGCGATCACCACTTGGAACTGGAGGGGTGCGTTCGACAGAGGTGACCTGGCTAATATTCATATATTAGAGTACTTTTTATGAGTCTGCAGAGGTTGGCAAATACAAATTTAGTTGGACGACGCTTTCCAATAAGCAACAAAGAGAAACTTCAAGTCTAAATATTCTGCATATCATGGCAAATCTAGATGATATATTCGGAAAATGGTTGATTTCGAGGAGGATACGATCTAAGTTAGATACTCCGAGTGAATGTTATGACTATCAGGTATTCCAGAGTGTTGGAACAGCTCTTACGGAAGAATTGGTGACCTTGGACAGGTTCTACCAATGTTATACCAATAAGAACTCAGACTTCCTTCCGGCACTTGAGAGCTTCATGAGGAAACAAATAGATATAATAGAGAACGATGATGAGATTGATGGGGAGTCAAGAGACTTCTTGAATATGTGCAGTACCATGGGTGATCAGTTGGAGCCAGTATGGTGTCCTAGTCGAAATATCCAGCCAGCTCAACTTTTACTTCCAGAGTCGCAGAAACTGTATGTTACGTTCTCAGAGAAAAAAGAATTGTCAAGTAAACTTTTTGAAAGATTTAACTTCAAGAATAATCTCATGGTTGTGTTTGGAAACTACATAATCATCGGAAGATGTGAAACCATCGAGATTCACAGCAGAACGACTTTAACGTCAAAATCGAAGCAGTTTTATCTGCGACCCAGCAAATGGACTGATTATGTGGACTTTGAAGCAATGCGAGAGCATCTAATGATTCCAGACGCTTTCATATCGACGAATTTGATGAACATGACTATAAACTTGTTGAAAATATTAGAAATTGGTGGTGCTTTCTACCTAACTATCTGTACAGATTCTGGTATGGTGTTGTTTTATGATATGTTTGATGTTATTAGTGGTATAGAGGAGAATAGAGGATTTACCAATCAAGTTAGATGTGGCCCCAGAATGGTTCTGCGAACACCTGTTAGTTGCTGGAGTGCGGATAGTGTTGAGTATGATAACGTTATTTACATTGCTCTGGGCCATAATGGGCCAGGAATTAGTTTATTTGCATTTGAATTAAATGAGAATGAGCCAACATCCGTTGAAAACATATATACCAAGGAAGTCGTTACTGCACACAATATACCGTGTGTAAACTTTATACCCAACAAATTAGATGCTGAAGGTGATGTTGTTCTCAGCTATGCATCAATTTATGGTAATGTTTCAACACTAAAAATCAGGCTAGATAAAGAAGAGAAAATTATTATTGCCAAATTAAAGGACACCCAATTTTTTTCGGAGTTCTGCTGGACAGTGACCCCATTAGTCGCTTCAGATTTCCTAGAAGTCGATTCATTTCAGTTCCTAAATTTAAATTATCAAAAATCCTCTAATCTAGCAAATTTGTACTCTGTCTTCCAGGACAGCCAGATATTTAAAGCTTCACCAGCAAATTGTTATTATACCAAAAATTATGGTCTTGGGAGTTTGACAACACAAATTAAGGTACCTGTCTCTCCTCTTGCACTGACATCAAAATATGGCATGACAACATCAGTAGATCTCCGATTCACTTCTTTTGCAGAAAATGAGGAGGTAAGTCACGCACGTTTAGTACCTGAGTTGGCAGCAAATCTACCTTTTGGTGTATCACGAGCGTTTTTACTCTATGAAACTTCAAATTTTGAAGGGCCCAAAGTTGATCTTCAGACTGCTACCAAAGACAAACTGCGGTTTCATAAACCCTTTCCTTCGATGTCAGCAGATTTGATTTATGATGATGTTAAAAAGAGATTAGAAAAAAATCTAGATGTCGGGATTTTCCATCAAGATACAGATTATAATCGATCAGGAAGGTTTAGACCATCTCTATCTTTCAAGAAGAAAGATGTACGTTGGGGTGAAAGGAATAATAACAAATTTGGTTTCAATAGACATAATTTAACGACAACATATAGACCATCTGATTTGGAAGTGTTGAAAAGAGTTGAATTGTCTGCTGCTGCTAATGCCCCACTATTAAAAACTTCCATTGTCTTCTTATCTACTGATCGTGGAACTTGGGCAGATATAGCCCCATACAATATTAATACTGTTATTAATCGTAATAGTGGTAGAAGTGTACCTGCAAACCATCAATTTGTGAGACCTTCAACTTCGTTAGCGGCAACACAGGAAATCAATCAAAGAAAGTGGGCTACTCATAATCATGCTAAAAAGGTACGTGACTTATTATCTTGTGTTGCAGACGATTCCTTAAATTCACCAACAGGATACAAACTTAAAGAATTTCATTCGGACTTTCTTTTTGTAACCACGGCACATCACATTTACCTTGTTAAGACCCATCCTTTACTCATTATGTCTTTCACGTCTGACGAAATTTTTCCACTGGATCAAATCTCATTATGTTCTTTCAAAGGCACTATATTGGCTTTGAACCGAATTAATTTTGTTTGTCATATTAAAGAGATGAATTGTGTTGCTGTTGCATCACAAGTAGGGTTAATCTCGTTATTGAGGTTAACTAAGCATAAGGGAATCTACTCTTTTAGACAGGAATACGTGTTTGGGTGGGAAGCTTTGAATCCAGATGAAGACGAAGATTTTCAATGTATATATTCAAGACTTCATGGTGGTCAAAACTCTTACTGTGGAGTCGATGATATCGATTTCGTGTTTCTGGAGATTGTTGGGATGGACTATATATATTCTCCAAGAGATGATATAAATGGTATACCAGAGTATGCCCTACTTTTGGTGGCGCATGGTAATAAACTCGCGAAATTCAAGATAGAAACGAATTGACACCTGCGAAGTAGATAAAGCCCTCACCGGCTAAAGGCTAGTTTCTTTGTATTAGGTCCTACTTAAAGTGATATATGTAGTTGCGCACATCATGTTTTTTCGGATTATGAATATTTTATATTTTGGACCAATTTGTCAGCTATATAATCAAAAAAGAATCGGTTACTCCACATAAATAAAACTTGTGAATGGAAAGTGCTTAATTACTCTTTGAGAAGATTAAACATATATTTCAAACAAGAGGTGCAATACTTGATCCTCCTGTTCACATTACCATTGCTTTGGAGAATGTTAATTATGGCTTTTAATACCTTGATGTTCAAATTAGTAAACCTAGACAATATAAAATGTGAGAAACAGAAAAACGGCACCTAGGCAGTAGACTAAGTACATTATCAAATAAGATTGAAAATTATTGGTAAATGAAAAGGACTTAATAAGCTGTTCTTTCCCAACATCTGCTAAATGTTCAATATCTCTCCCACTGGACATCATATCACGTGCCCATTCCTAAAGTTGTCATAACTGCACAATTGGGCCTTCTCAGTTCAAAGTATATAAACGTCCGATTTTTAAATCCTCATAGTAAACCAACGGCACCAATTCCTTCTAAATGACAATCTAGAACGACACTAAATTGAAAATGGCCTTTGAAAGAGAATTGCTTATTGCAACCCAAGCTGTGAGAAAGGCCTCCCTTCTTACCAAAAGAATTCAATCAGAGGTGATTGCTCATAGAGACAGCAGCACCATCACTAAAAGTGATAATTCGCCTGTTACAATCGGGGACTATGCAGCCCAGACCATAATAATCAACACCATAAAAGCTAACTTCCCAGAAGATAAGATTGTTGGGGAGGAATCTTCTAGTGGTCTTTCAGATGAGTTTGTATCTGAGATTCTGAACCAAATAAAGAAAAACGACACCGTTTTTGAGGCTAGTTACAGTGACAATTCAGTCAAGTTCACCAGCGATGCCTACCCTTTGACTTCTCTTGAAGATGTACGCAAAGTCATTGACTGTGGTAATTTTGAGGGTGGACGGACCGGAAGATTCTGGTGTTTGGACCCAATAGACGGTACAAAGGGATTTCTGAGAGGTGACCAGTTTGCTGTATGTCTTGGATTAATTATTGATGGCGTTGTAGAGGTTGGTTGTATCGGGTGCCCTAACCTGACTCTCTCTAAATATGGCGGCGAGGACCTGCCGGATCACGATAAGTTTGGTTATCTTTTCAGTGCCGTTAAGAACCAGGGCGCCTTTTACTCTGTCTGTGCTCTCAAGGAACCAAAATGGCTACCAATCCACTGCAGACAACTGAAATCAACCTCAGAAATGATCAGTCTCGAGGGTGTCGAAAAATCGCATTCATCGCATGACGAACAATCAGAGATCAAATCACAGTTGGGGATTGAGAAATCCATACACCTGGACTCCCAGGTGAAATATTGTCTGCTCGCACTAGGTTTAGCCGACACCTATCTACGTCTCCCAATCAAGCTGTCTTACCAAGAGAAGATTTGGGATCACGCAGCAGGTAATACGATAGTCCTCGAAGCCGGTGGTGTTCACACAGATTCAATGGAAAACAAACCACTTGACTTTGGTAACGGCCGTACTTTGGTCACGAAGGGTGTCATTGCTACTAGCGGCCCGCAGAACCTCCACGACCTCGTAGTAAGCACCTCTGCCAAGGTTATCAACTCCAGAAAATGAGTCATATTATTAAAAATGAACAATCTATGGCTTATTTAGTTCTACTTTTGTGTATATTTATATGTTTCTGTGCAGCTGTACTAGGAAAACAGTATTATAGATATGAGAATTCAAAATTGTGCGTATTACATGTAGTCATGATATTGAATCGTGTGAAGCCATTAAATACGATCTGGTCGTACAGGAAACGAAATTATATATTGATTCCAAGGGGAGGCCTAAACTTTATCTAGGAACATAAAGAAGATGAGAAAAAGAATCAGCAACTCGAAGCAATAAAAGTGATGACATTAGATAAGTTCTGGAAGGTTGCTATTACCTCCTTGAATTGCGGTAGAGCGTTTCCATTTGGGGAGGAGCGACATAAGCAGGATGTGCTGAAGGAGTTGATGACCTATACGGATAAGAATCCCCAAGACATATATGTTTTGGGAGTCCAGGAACTAGTAAAGATATGGGAAGGTGTTGGGAAGCTTCGTATGGAAATGTGCCTTCTGGACATGAGTAAGGATATATTGGATGTATTAAGGGAGTTATTTCCTGATCTGCAGTATAAGCGATTAGGATACAACTATGTTGGAGCTACTGCTGTGCTTATATTCTGCAAAGAAAATATTGAATGCATTGAGTCGTTTTCTACCACTTCAAATTGTGGTATATTCGGATCTACGCTTAAGGGAGGTGCTGCCTACACGTTCAAGCTATCGCAAAAGGGCCAGGAGGTTCAAACGTTCACGTTTGTCTGCTGTCATTTGAACGCAAATGAAGGAAAGGAAAACAGAAACGCCAGGGTTGACGACTTCGACAGGATAATGTCCCAATGCAACCGTGTCTTGGACGAAGCCGGGTTCAGCAAAGGTCATATATTCTTCTTTGGTGATTTGAACTTCCGAGTTACCGATCCTGATGTGTCTCCAAAGGATCCAAATAAATGGCAGGAGACACTATGGAGACACGAGGAGTTAGGCCATATGAAGCGTAAGGGTGTCCTCTTACGGGGCTTCAAGGAGGCACCAATTACATTTCCTCCGACCTACAAGTACAAGTTGCAGACAGAATCGACATATAACTCCAAGAGGATCCCTTCGTGGTGTGACAGAATTTTGTACAAGAAATATCATTCTGCGCACAACATTGGTGCTTGCAAGTACGAGTCTATAAGGCGTTCCCCTGCCCTTCAATTCACCGATCATCAAGCCGTCAGCCTAGTAATAGAGGTCCCCGAGATTACCCACGACACTATCCATGATCTAGAGCTTGTTCGTATACTTGAGCCTCTGGATGCAACTTTGGGATACATTACAGACACTATTCTTGCGTATGAATGGATGCGTGGTCCGGCTTTCTACGTCGTAGCGCTGGCTATCATTCTCTGGTTCCTCTACAAACTGGCTTGAAATTACAAAACTGCCCAGACTGTGACAAGTAGTTTCCAGTTAGCGAAAGACACTAATTAGCATAATGTTGTAACTATTATATACCAAAGTTTTCATATATCTCGTTTCTATATTATATTGCAACTTCAAGGCTCATCGCAAAAAGAAAAAAAGAAGGATGGCTCTTAAAAAGTAATGGGCGTAATGTGCGGTGGTTGCAAAGGCACATTGAAGGTTTGGGAGGCCCATTCCAACCGATCTACTTATTGCAAAATAACTCCCGTGGTTCCAGTTGGTTCTTAACAGCCGGTTGGCAGACTTTTATTTTTTACCACATTGATATAAAAGGATTACACCAAAAAATGGCGAGTACTTTTGACACCCATATAGAGAGTGAGATTGCGAGAGCACGGAAAGAACGGGACGTGAAGAACTCTCGGAAAGACCAACGCAAACAGAACAGTTCGAATCAAATGCGAGACACCGTCGGGTTCAAGATCAGACTTAGCGAGACGAACGCAAAAGGGCACAAATTGGTGGATCCTGACTACGCAGTCCATATTGACGGGCCATTAAGACGAATTGAACCCTATGAATTTGAATACAAGACCTTTTGTAAGGAGAGATGGAGGGATCGCAAAGTTGTAGATATTTTTACAGAGGAGTTCAGGGATCGTGAACCTGGCTACTACAGAAAAACCATCGCTAGCGGCGCTGTGTTCGTGAATGGCAAGCCAGCAGATCTGGATACTGTACTCCGTAACGGCGAACAGCTAACCCATAAGATCCATCGCCATGAACCTCCCGTATCATCCAAGCCAATCAAAACAGTATTTGAGGATGAGGACATACTTGTAATTGACAAACCGAGCGGTATTCCTGTGCATCCAACTGGCCGTTACAGATATAATACCATCACCAAGATTTTGGAGAAGGAAAAAGGTATCAGTGTCCACCCTTGCAACAGACTAGACAGACTAACGAGTGGTCTGATGTTTCTGGCGAAGACGCCAAAGGGTGCAGACCAGATGGGTGATCAAATGAAGGTGCGTGAGGTCAGTAAAGAGTATATTGCAAGGGTGGTTGGAGAGTTTCCTGTAGGTGAAATTATTGTAGAGGAACCATTAAAATCATTCGACCCTAGGGTATCACTTAATGTGATTGGAGATGTGGATGATGTTAATTCAAAACCAGCCAAGACTGTATTTAAGAGAATCAGCTACGACGGTCAAACCAGCATAGTCAAGTGCAAACCATTGACCGGGAGAACCCACCAAATTAGAGTCCACTTACAACATCTTGGCCACCCCATAGCAAATGATCCCATCTACTCAAACACGTCGATTTGGGGCCCCCAGTTCAAAGCGAATGATTATCTCAAGATCACAGAAATGCTAGATAAAATTGGAAAGACAGAATGTGCAGAAAGCTGGTTCTACCCAACCTCCGCTGGTGAGCAGATTGATTCCGGCCGCTGCAATGTATGCGACTCACCCATGTACACCGATCCTGGTCCCAACGACCTGGATCTGTGGTTGCACGCGTACAAATACGAGTCTACTGAGACTAACGCAGAGGGCCAGAAACTATGGAGCTACAGGACCGAGTTCCCAGAATGGGCTCTCGACGTGCACCGCAGGTACATGGAACTGGCCATCCAAGAAGCCGACAAGTGCGGTCCCACGCAGACTGCGTTTAGCGTGGGTGCCGTGATCGTCAACGGTACAGAGGTCCTGTCCTTGGGCCACTCCCGTGAGCTGCCAGGGAACACCCACGCCGAGCAATGTGCGCTGGAAAAGTACTTCGAACGCACCAACACCAGCGAGGTCCCCGCGGGGTCCGTCATCTACACCACGATGGAGCCTTGCTCCTTCCGCCTCAGCGGGAACCTGCCCTGCCTGGAGAGAATCCTGGCCCAAAACGGAAACATCGGCGCTGTGTTCGTGGGCGTCATGGAGCCAGACACATTTGTCAAGAACAATACGAGTCTCACAGCTCTGGAAACCCACGGCATAGACTACATCCTGATCCCGGGCTACGAGGAGCAATGCACAAAGATAGCCTTCAAGGGCCACGAAGACAAGAAGTAGCGCTGATCCAACACACCGCACGGTTCAGCCAACTGCCATAGCCCATCTAGTTATGTACTGTACCCATGTGTAGCCTCGATTTGTACTAATCACTATAATTACTATCTTCCTTGGACCCACACCCCATACCTGCTGCGGCCTGTTCTAGGTAATATCCTAAATGACGTACGAGTTCGCTGAGCAGCCGAGCACTGACTTCGGCAAAATCGCAGTGAAAAAAAAAAATTCGCTGGCAAATGGGCTGTGTTGGCGAAACGGGCATCGAGCAATGACCTATTGGCCACTGGTGTGGTTGGGACGTGAGTGGGTTTCTGGATAGAAGAAGGGTCAATTGGTGTCCTGCAGCCTGGATTGTGTGTTGCTGGACTGAGTATTAGGTGGTAGAGTGGGCTAGAGACGAGAAACAGCTGCTACGTGTCGTTCGGGATCGGGTATGTCTAAGAGAAGAGGTGGTGCCAAGCCGAAATTGGCTGCTAAGAGTGGTGCTAAGGATACCACTCAGTTTCTGGAGGCGTTGAAGCTGTACGAGGGCAAGAACTACAAGAAGTCCATCAAGATTCTTGACGGTGTGTTGAAGAAGGAGAGCTCAAATGTCGACTGTCTTGCGTTGAAGGGTCTGGATTTGCATTCTGTGGGGGAGAAGGAGGAGGCCGAGCAGTATGTGAAGAGTGCTATTAGCAAGATCAGTGGGACTGGCGCTTCCCCAATGTGTTGCCACATTCTCGGCATCTATATGCGTAACATCAAGGACTACCGCGGGAGTATCAAGTGGTTCCAGGCGTCTCTTGACAACGGGTCCAACAACTTTCAGATATACAGGGACCTGGCCACGCTTTACTCTCAGATTGGGGACTTCAAGAACGCCCTGATTTCGCGAAAGACGTACTGGGAAACGTACATGGGGTACAGAGCCAACTGGACTGGGCTGGCAGTTTGTCAGGACATCAATGGAGAGAGGCAACAAGCTGTCAACACGCTGTCCCAGTTTGAGAAGCTAGCCAGTGGGAAGATCAGCGATGCAGAAAAATATGAGCACAATGAGTGTCTGATCTACAAGAATGACATCATGTACCGTAATGCCGGGAGCAATTCTGAAAAACTACAGAAAGTTCTGAACCATCTGAATGATGTCGAAGGGGATGTTTTCGACAAATACGCAATTCTGGAGAGAAAGGCATCCATTTACATGAAGATGGGAAACATGAAGGAGGCTGGCATAATGTACAGAACTCTGATCAAGAGAAACCCAGACAATTTCAAGTACTACAATTTGTTGGAAGTCGCACTCGGTATTCGCACCGATAACAGGCTAAGGAAAGCTCTATACGAGAAGCTAGAAAAATTCTATCCAAATTGTGACCCACCAAGATACATTCCATTGACCTTCATTCAGGATGAGACAGAGCTAGCAAAGAAATTGCAGGAATTTGTTCTACCAATGTTAAAACGTGGTGTCCCAGCTACATTTACTAGTTTGAAGAATCTATACAGATCTAGGGGCAAGAAAATTATCCCAATCATTCAGGAATTTGTGACCCAATATCTTGAAACCTTGGATAAATCCCAGAACCAAATTTCATACATCTGGACTTGCTACTTCATGGCTCAACATTATTTGTTCATTAAAGATTTCAAGACTGCTCAAGAGTACATAGATAAGGCACTGGAGCACACGCCAACGATGGTTGAGTTCTATATCATAAAGGCACGTATTATGAAACACTTGGGATTGTTGGATACTGCTTCCGAAATTCTTGAAGAAGCAAGGGAACTTGACCTTCAAGACAGATTCATAAACTGTAAGTCAGTGAAATATCTTCTAAGAGCAAACAAGATTGACAAGGCTGTTGAGGTCGCGTCCTTATTTACTAAGAATGAAGATGCTGTCAATGGTTTGAAGGATTTGCATTTAGTCGAAGCTTCCTGGTTCATTGTCGAACAAGCAGAGGCTTATTATAGATTATATCTGGATGCAAAAAACAAACTAGCAGAACTTGAAACTGAGTTGGAGAGCCTTGAAAATGAAGATGAAAAGGAAGCGAAAAATCTGGAGATCAAACAACTTTCAGTTAACTGCTCGAGATATCAAGGTCTTGCTTTGAAAAGGTTTGTTGCAATTTCCAAATTCTACAAACAATTTGATGACGATCAACTTGATTTCCATTCCTATTGTATGAGAAAGGGTACACCAAGAGCTTATCTTGAGATGCTAGAATGGGGCAAAAAACTATTTACGAAACCAATGTATGTTCGTGCCATGGATGGATCCTCGAAACTATATTTCGAAATACACGACAAACGGGCGAAGAGAACAAGTGATGGTAATTCTGAAAATGACCAGGAAAACATCAAAAAACCAAAGAAGGAGAATGCAACCGCTAGAAAACGCAGGGAAGAAGATGAAGCAAAGGTAATGGCTTATCCAAAGGAACAAGACAAAGATCCATTTGGTGAGAAACTAATCAACACCCTTGAGCCTCTATCTGATTTTGCCTCTAATTTCTACACTGACTATCTGAAGCAAGTCTCTTCTGAGGAGAAGAACTACTTCATGGACTTCGAATACAATCTGAGAACAGGCAAACTGGCGCTATGTCTTTCCGATCTATCTAAAATTGGGTCCTTCTACGGGAAAGAAAGTGCCGCATATGGAGTAATGGCTGTAGCGTTGCTCCTATGCACGAAGGCAGACTCTCCATATGATGAAATAGTGAAAAAAGTCGTCGAAAAAAGTTTCACTGAGGATGGCGAGTTTAACATCGAAGATAGAGACAATGCTGATTTTGACTGGCTCAATTTCCTGCTGGGCAAGTATTCTGATCTGGATACGGAGTCATTACTATTCTTATATTCGCACAACATCGGCAGCAGAGACCAAATCAAAACCATTATACTAAACCAACTATCCGAGGCTGAACCCTACGAGCAGTCCAAAATTATCCAGTACAACTTCTGAGACGTACAAGAAAATTTTTCCGTGTGCCCTAAATATATCCATATATATAGATATGCTTCTCCATAATGGTAACCTTCTTCAATGGGTCCCTCCCACTGGATACTATGTAATGTATAATCATCATACGAGAGTTCAATCGTTGCTGACAGAGCAAAGTACTAGGAATCTACGGGATGTGGAAGCGCAGGTCGTACAAAAAACACAAGCGGTAATTAGCACAGCTATTTAATACATGTTGTAGCCAAATATGAAACAGCAATATAGCTTCTCGAGTACAGAGTACACTCTGCAATATATTGTTATTCAGTCACGTGCAAATACCGATATAAGGTGGAATGCGGAATATTATAAAATTTACCCGGATGACATGGTTGGGCTCTACCGCAAGCCAACTTGGGATGGATGGGGGAGCTCTAAGAGCCTTCGGCGGTTCGAAATACGCAGGCATAGAAGGGTAGTAGAGAATTTGAAATACTAGTTGCGGGCAGTGTTTTCCTTTCAACCAAGTGGAATTGTGAAGAGTGAGCACGATTATAGGGCTTTAGTTTGGTTTCCAGTTTGTCCACATAAGTTCTGGTGTCAATCTAGCTTGCTCACAGAGGAAAAGAGCAGAGAAAAAGAAGCAAATCACTACAAGCATGGCAACACCAATTTCACAGTCGGTCTCATCGGGAGGATCTGGAAAGACAGGCCGCAAGAGAAATGACAATATGACGGACAAGATACAAGAGCTGCTTCGATTGATTCCTGACGAATTTTTCCACGAGCAACACGGCAGTGACTCTGGAGGTAACGGGGGAAGTGTGAGCGGAGAGACACCAGGCGGAAGCACGCCGAAGTTGAAGGCTACCGGCACCAAAGATGGCCGTCCCAATAAAGGGCAGATACTGACTCAATCTGTGGAGTATATTACCCATTTGCAGAATCAGGTAGACTCGAACAACCGTGAAGAGATAGAGTTGATGGTTAAGGTGACTGAGCTGGCAAAACAGACAGGAACTATAGTGAATGACATTAACCTGGAAAATACGAGTGCAGAGATAGCTCTGGCAAACATTGGTGTTGGTCCATTGGCCGGTGCTTCCGCTGATGGACAGCTGGAGGAAGGAGTCAATGGGGAATCCGCAGCAAACCACGGCACTACACAACATCAACAACCCGCATCATCCACAGATAATAGGGGATCACCAAACAAAGCTCAAATGAGTAAGTTCGAGTACGGTGGCTACTCTGAATATGCCAGCTAGTCGCACCAATATAAACAATTTCCTATCGAATGAATATATGCCAACCACACACGTGATAAAGCACCATCAACGTAGTACTGGTCGACGAATGTTCAGAGAGGAAAAAATTTTTTGTTTAGTGATGGCGATGCAGGGACTCATTAATCATTCCTGGACGGTGGTTCTCATCCACGTTGCTCTGAATCAGAAGGTGACTCCACTGCAGTCACATCAGGTGTTCCTTCCACTTGAACTTTTATTCCTATTTTGTGCTTTCGGATTTTATCCTGCACAAAATATTCACATAACTTTCGGACTACTAACAAAGTGGCGTCAAAAAAAGAAATCAATAGAGTGCAGTGATCACTTAGCAAATCTGCTCTAATTTTTTATTTAAACAAGCTTGGCACATAACCAACTGAAGCATATAGAGCCAAGAAAGAATTATTTCTTTTTGGTGCAGTTGATTTAGTGCTGACATTATATTTATTATACCTGAACTCCCATTTTGCAAGTTTGTGACTGACGTATTAAACATATATCTGGCTTCTGCGAAGATTCGATAATGATTTTGGCAAGTGAAGAGCCAGTGAGCAAGAGACCGTGCCTAGAAAGTAGATTTGATAAAAGTGAGAACGACGAGGTCGAAGGTACCACAGAAGAAATTAAAGCTCCATATGCTGATGATGGCATAGAAGGTCCAGAAAAGGATGCGTTAATACCAAAAATTCCACAAACTACACCGGTATCTATAGGTAAAAACCCGGATAATGGCAAGTACGTACTGCCTACCTACACCAAAGATGAATCCTTAAATGCGAGAAAATACCTAAAGTACTACGGCCTTCGCAATTTTCTGGATACGTATTTACCTGAAGAGTTAAATTCCTTATATATATATTCCTTAATAAAACTATTAGGGTTTGAGATAAAGGATAAGGACCTACTGGCATCATTATATAAGTTCTTTCATCCGGTGAAATCTATTGGGGATACGAAACTAGAATACGGTGATTTCTCCGATCCCCTTGAAAAGAAGCATGCCGTCAAATTAATCAAGGATTTACAAAAAGCAATTAATCGCGTCTTATCCACAAGAATCAAATTATCCACATTTTCCACAGTAGATCATCTGGTTGATAAAATAAAAAAGGCGAAGAAGATATTAGTTCTCACAGGAGCTGGTGTGTCAACCTCTTTGGGCATTCCTGATTTTAGGTCATCAGAAGGTTTTTACACCAAAATACGACATCTGGGCCTTGATGATCCACAAGATGTCTTCAATTATGATATCTTTATGCAAGATCCGTCTGTGTTTTACAATATTGCGCATTTAATTTTACCACCTGAAAATATGTACTCTCCATTGCACAGTTTCATTAAAATGTTACAAGACAAAGGAAAATTATTAAGAAACTATACTCAAAATATCGATAATCTCGAGTCTTATGCAGGTATAGACCCAGAAAAATTAGTA
Source organism: Nakaseomyces uthaithaninus (assembly GCA_030564085.1). Taxonomy (NCBI): domain Eukaryota; kingdom Fungi; phylum Ascomycota; class Saccharomycetes; order Saccharomycetales; family Saccharomycetaceae; genus Nakaseomyces; species Nakaseomyces uthaithaninus. Next base: position 74,168 of record JAJLUB010000033.1, read on the forward strand.
CAATGCCATGGATCATTTGCAACAGCATCCTGTGTCACTTGCCACTGGCAAATCCCAGGTGAGAAAATATTCTCAAATATAAGAGAGATGGAGCTTCCTTTATGCCCTTACTGCTACCAGAAGAGACGGGAGTATTTCCCTACAAACAGCGATCCCGAGTACGAAATGCTGAGCACAAATTCGAGTTCTAGTTTACTAAGCAATAATTTTGCAATGAAATCATATGGTGTTTTGAAACCTGATATAACATTTTTTGGTGAGGCTCTACCTTCCAAATTTCATAAGACAATAAGAGAAGACATAATGAAGTGTGACCTTTTGATATGTATTGGAACAAGTTTAAAGGTTGCACCGGTAAGTGAAATTGTTAATATGATTCCTGCATACGTTCCACAAGTTTTAATCAACAAAGACCCCGTAAAGCATGCTGAATTTGACATAGAACTACTAGGATTTTGCGATGATGTTGCAACCCTCGTGGCACAAAAGTGTGAGTGGGATATACCTCATAAAGACTGGGATGCTAAGTTAAAAGATAAAGACTTCATTGTTAAAGAGATTGATCAAGGTGTGTTTGATATCGAGGCCGCTGCTTCTATATGAATGTCGCTAATATCCAAGCACAAATATAAAACAGATTATCTCATTGAGCAATAACTTCTCTGCATTTACTCCGAACTTTATAAAGTTTCTAATATTACAACCTTTGCATGAATATATAGATACCTAAAGATTAATGATTACAAATTTTTTGGAACGAGATTAGATAAGATAAAGCCGAGCTTGTATTTTCTCATTCTGGCTACCTATGATTCAAAGATGATAGGATGCTCTTCATATACAGATTAATATGCCCTACTAGAGTAGAATAGTGTAATTCAATGTCGTTAATTTCTTCGTTAAATGCTTTCTTAATTTGAGCAATATCGTCCTGTAGAACCTTTATTTTTTTTTCCGTTATTTCATGTTGAATATACTGATCTAACTCCACTTCACGATTTTTTATTTCAGTGTTATATCTATTCAGTAACTTGCTCACCATCTCATTATTCTCCTTAAATTCCCGTTCGTAATCAGAGTTTGTAGTATTCAATTCAGTTTTTAGAGATTCAATTTGTTCGGTAATAATACTATGCTTATAAAGAACATTGGATTCTAATATATTCTGCAATCTCACGCTCTTTTCTTTCAAAGGTTCTCTAATTTCCAAAACCGAGAGTTCCAATCTATGAGATTCTTGAAGTTCAGTCGACAGGAACTGCAAAACTTCATAAACCTCCTCGATAGCAAGTTCCAAGGTTTCCACTGAGGTTTTCAAATTTTTTACATTCGACTCAAGATTCTTGACATGCGCGGTTTGAACTTTCTTTTCCTCATCCAATTTAGATATAGATTCCTTCAAAGTATTCTGCAGGTCATTATCATCATCATCATAGTTCAATAACCTTTCCTTCTTAGATTCAAGTTCAATAATTTCAAAACTAGTATTCTCCAATTCTCGGAGCAATTCCTGTTTTTTCATCTTGTAGTTATTGTAATCAATCGAAAGATTTTCCTGTAATATCGTTAACTTTTTGAGGTTGGTCTCCAGAACTTTATTCTGTTTCGTCAATTCTTCTAATTCACCAGGCGTTTTTTCATCATCATCCTCAATTGCGGTTAGTTGAGCTTTCAAATAGTTGAAGTCATCAAACTTCATTTTCAGTTCTTCAAGTAGTGATTCCATCTGTATGATGAACTGATTACAATCAAACATCCGCTCCTCTCTGAACCTCGCATAATTTATCACAGCACTAAGTAGTCGTCGCGTTTTAAATGCTTCCGGCTTATAAAGGTCCATTATATTGAAGTCCGTTATCCCTATATTCTCAAAAAATTTATAACAAATCTTGTTCAGTGTTAATATATGTAGAGTATCCTGGTACAGCGAATTATTCCCTGAGATACCATTCTCCATGTCCTCAATATGGTCATCACTTTCATGATTGTTATCGTTAAGTGATGACGAATCCATCAACAGCTGTTCAGGTGAAATCCCCATAAAATTTTCTATTATTTGCTTATACAAAGTAATGACATATTGGCTGGTTGGTCTGGAAATGTGTTCAGCTGTAGCCATAGCAAAGTCGCAGCTCTGAAGACAGATGACAAGCTCTTCTAAATCTAAAAGAGGAAACACATCCTGCCCAGTGCTGCTGCCTGTATTCATATGGAAAATTTCACTAAAATTAGCCTCTTTACCAGAAACAACACTTCTTAGCAGTCTGAAATTGAGTTTACTGATCAGATGTAATCAATAGCGTCCATAATTACCGCTGCAAATGAACTTGTAAACAGAATTATTAGTTTACAGTTCAGGCATCTCAAGAAATGCACATGACTTGTTTACATACACGTGTATATACGTGTAAAACTATTTATTAATTATTGATACATGGAAGTTTACAGGCTATATAGAAACAATGCAAAAGGAGCTCTCTGATTTATAGATTAGTTCTCAATATCTGGAAGTTAGAGTGTTTACAAGGATTCTCACGTTCTATATGCGTTGCCTTTTTGATGCTTGTTCCCACGCCTGTTTCATTGCTCTTTTCCTCCGCTGCCGTGATACGGGAGCAATTGTGCTAGAGAGGTTCATCGAGCATATATCAACAGACCCTGGCTCTATCTCCAAGGAAAAGTCATCAGAATTTATCCGCATTTCCATAAAAGATTCATTAGTCATATCAGGAGCGCTTATCTCGAGACTGTCTTCTCCTTTTTTGATGAGATTCAATGAATAATAGGGTGTATTGATTGAGGCAAGGTCCAGTTCAGGTGTGGGTTCAGTTGAAAAGAATGCCTCTGCGTACAGCTTGGATTCAACTGATAGGGATTGCCTCGTGATTTCTTCAAGATCATCTATGCCAATAAATTGTGAGTAGATGCTGTTATCTTCCGATGATACCTCCAGTCTGAAAATCGGTGTTTCTGAATCTAACAACATTCTGGTTTGTGTTCTATAAATCAACTGGTCTAGTTTTGATGTGTAACCAATACAAGAATTAGAAACAAAGAGATCCAAAATCTGGAGTAGATGGTTAGACTTCATAATGTGTGATATTTGCTTAATTATGCTGTGAATAACTCTGTCGATCGTGTACAGTTTATAGGCTCTATTCTCAAAAATTATACGCAAACTCTCTTCAAACCATTGATGATCTATAGACCCAATTAATAATCGATGAGAGATCTTTTTTAACCATTCGAATGCATCTTCATCTTCAAGTTCTAAGCCGTTAGTTTTCATTTGTGTTGGTAAAAGATCGAGACTATTGGCTAATGCAGACGGCCTGCGCTTGCGTTCTCTAATTTCATTTAAACTTGAAGTATTGATATCCTTGACTTCCTTAAATCTTTCATAAAGAGTTTTGATATTGTGAAATAGTTGGTAAATATAAGTATCACAGAAAAAATTTGTTCTTGTAGAGTGTAGAACCATTTCATCAAGGTTCTTGTTTGCCAAAGAGCCACCAAGAAATTTACTTGTAACCATGTCTTGATTTTGGGTGATGAATACCAGATCTTCTCTAGATAATTGGGAAATTGAGGCATTTGGCTCAAACTCACAAAATCTTATATTATTGGTTTTTTGGTTCAAAAACTTGCCAAATATCACAGAAAAAAACTTCTCTAAAAATTCACGATAAGATGTTTTTGATTGATCTGTTAAAATTGCATTTGAATTTATCCCAGCAAATATTAATTCCTTTATATCACTCACTAAACTCATCTCTTCAAATGGAAAACAAAACTGATAGTTAATATCAAATTTGTGAGAATTTCTTCTGTCTACTATTTCGGCCTTGTACTCTGAAATAATATGCTTAATTGTCAAAAACCTCTTCTCTGCACTCTTGAATGGGAGGCCCATATGATCTAGAGATTTATAGTAAACTTTTTGTTCAAGCTGACGCCACACTTTATTCCATTCATCTTGTGCTGATATCCATTCACTATATTTTTCTCGCAAAGTCACTAAAATTTTCGGTACTACAATTTGGGGATCTTCTTTTATTGCCTCAAGTAAAACTTCGGCATTTTCTAACCCATAAACCCGTTTGAATACCTTTTTCATTATACTGTCAACTTCTAATGATAGTTTCCCATTCTTAGGAAGTCTAGTTCTCCTTAGACCATCTCTCTTCTGCCTCACAATTAATGAATCGATGCTTTCTAGTTTTTCAATCACATTTTCTGCGGATAACAAAAAGGAATCATATTCATGACGTTCTTCTTCAACCTTGAAAAGACTATCTTCATACTGATTTTTTTTGTGAGCAATGAATCCAACTTCTTCAGAGGCCCAAACTGGATGACCTACCCATTCATCATTTAGTACATCATTACAAAGTTTATCTCTACCTGAGCACTGAGGATTTCTTTCGAACTCAGAGAGTCGCTTGTAGCTGGGTCCGGAATCGTTAGAAAAATCTTTGATGTTTTCATATGGAATCTCAGCCTCCTCTTTCTCAGAGGATTTCAATGATGTCGTTGAGTAATTGATCAGCTTCTGAAATCTCGAGTAAAGATGTGTGTGAGGTCCAAAGAAATAACTAGCTCGCTCGCAGAATTCTTTTAATGATAGTAAGCCTTGAGAAAATATATTTAAAAGTTTGAGGAATTCAGAGTATATGGTGTCATCATTGATATCTTCTCGGAGACAGCCCAAAAAATCTACTATATCGTTTCCATGAGCGTTTATAACACTATTAGCGTCAGGTTTGTCATCCACCAAAGTAGACCGGATAGCAGAGTCCTGCAATGGTTGAGCAAATTCTGATTCTACAGTGCAGTTTTCGGGTATGCAATTTAAAATATCATTCAGTAGATCACCATCTGGTATTAGGTCCCTTATCGCTAATCTCATTTCAGAGAAGCTAAGCACAGAATTTAGTATTTTACCCAACCGAACTAACGTGTCCTTATCTACCACTGACCGAAGTTTCGTAATTAATTGGCTTATATCTACCACGTCAGACCTGGGCAAACTTGCCTTTGTGAACAACTTTTCACATGAAGACTGCAGTTTTGGGTGTAATTGAATCAATGCATCTACTTTACTCATCACTAGATCTAGATCACCTGATCCCGAATCATAACATCGAATAATCTCTCTGAATTGGTCATATTCTGCCTCCGTCAATTGCTCCTTGATGGTATAGTAGTGTTTTATTATAGCATCTGTCACATTCACAAATTCGCTCTCCATACTTCGGCAAGCTCCACCAACAAAAGTAGAAGTAACTCAGTTATTGCTCGTAAAGTTACGTTAACCTCTAAATAGACCTACTGTCTTCTTTCTCACCAACAGTAAACGGGACAAGGTGAAAACAATAACAGCAAAACTAATCAAAGCACGCAGATAACCCACAACCTATCAGAAGATGTCTAGAGCTGGGTGAACACGTGTATCCCCCCGACATAGATCACATTCAGGCTTACTTCATCAGATGCTTTCTTGAATAATTTTTTTTTTTTCACATTAGAATTATCGCTTGCTCCGCTCCCCGCGTTTGAGGCACGAAGATAGCGGATCCTAGCTATCTGCCATTCAAAATCGAAATGTGATACATAGTTAAGAGTTCGCCAGGGCTACTTCACTGGGACATTGGTCTTACACTAATTACAGAGCTAGCAGTGTACCTCTACATTTAGCTGCAATCAATTCAGACAGTCCTTTATCTTTGCCAACCATATTCATTCCTCCAGTCACATGCTTTCGTTAAGGAAATGAAGGGATGCTTGACACTCCTGAGGGCCCCACAATATTAGTATAGGCCACACAGTTGGTACTTGTAAAATTTCTTGCATACGCAACAGACTTTTTGAGCGGTCCTGCCTTACTTTGCCGTTCATTTCTCTTTCGTGGGAGATATTAGGGGTATTGATTGTAATTTTTATATCTACACAAGTGGTTACGTTTCATGATCAGAAATATGGAGATATTTTAGAATGTGGATTGGAAATGAAAGTATTTATTAAGTTGACGTATGGCGGATAGAAAAAGAGAATAAAAGAAGGTAATGAGGATTTTAAGAAATATTAGTTATCATCAAACCTGTTTGATGTCGAAATGAAATGAAAAATATTATTAGATGACTTGAAGTTAAAAAAAAAAATTCAAAAGGAAGTAGGCCATAATGAAAAAGGAAAATAATTATTTGTCAATTTGAAATATGAAAGAAACTTTTTCCTCTTTTTATTTTTGATTTGCGTTTTGTAATCTACGAGCAGAAAATCACATTTCACATATCCTTTGCCATTGACATTGTGTTTGTATGGGTCCAATGGATAAAGAGCGATTATGTATCAATGCTCAACAGTAACTACAGAGGCCTTCTGCTTCAATCCTTCTTTAACTAACATTAGTTTATCATTAAAGTTACAATCTGTGTGCCCTGGAATCTCACCTGTTCTGAGTAACTCAACCAATGGAAACGTTTCACTCTCATGATCTGGAGAGATATATGTTACAAGTTTACCTCCATCGGAAACAGCCAACTTATGATGATCTTTGAAGTTGAATTGGAATGTACCATCACTTAGTTCAAACATAACAAACTCTTTGTATCTGGTATATCTTCTCAAAAACACATCATCTTTATGATACTCTTCTCTGACAAAGTTGGAAACTCTGCTTAAGTTGGCTCGCATGTATTTCGCAAAAAAATCTACAACCTCTAGATGTCTCTGAAGTTCCTTTGGCTTTTCATCTAATAGATAATGACTTGCCACCCAGCCTTCCCTGTCATCATATGCAATGTACCAGAATTCATCAGCATCTGCAAGCCTCAAAACAGTGGAACCATTATTGAACAAAACCCCAATATCCTCTGTGGATAATTGATATGAAAACCCATGTTTATTAGAGTAATCAACCCACTTGGTTACAACCATCGGATGCTTTATCATTGGTAACCTCGATTTTGGTAATCCACCCATTCGTTTTTGTGCCTCGGCTTCTAGAATCCCATTTAACGTCAACTGGCATTCGCTAGCCAGAATACGCAGAGAAATCTCTGATTTAATAACATTTGTTGATGTAGCCACTAGTTCTTTTTTGGCCATTGCCTGCCTAGCTTTACGTATTCTTGCTTCACGGGCAATATCATTCAATTTTCTTTGCGCTTCAAGGTCAACAACTTCCTTATATTTGTTTCTGGTCCCACCAGGGGACAAAGCATGCGGTAGTATTGGTTGAAATTGATCCTGTTGCGGGTATTTATCCATCTGATATTGCTTCATGGATGGGATATGATTTTTGTTATTCATATTCAAATGACCGCTGGCCATGCCACTTTGCAGGTTGATGTCGTTTTCAACCATTTGGGTATCTTTAATTGCTGGCATGCCGTGTCTATTTGATGAGGATGAGGATGTGTGTCTAGAACTGGGGTGACTTTGTGGTTTCAATAAACCTGAATTTTCCAAACAGTTTTTAAAGTTTAAGTACGATTTTTGAGGCGTAATGTGACTGTAGTCAGGTGCCATTGACATCACTGTGCTCTGAGTGTAAGGTGGGAACGTTCCTCTAAACCATACGTAATCCATTATCTCCTGTATCGATGGTCTTTCTATAGGATTCAGGGACAGTATATCATCGATTAGGTATTTAGCATCGTCCGAGATGTATTTATCCTTCGGATACGAAAAGCTTCTCTGTTTGATCCTTTCATAAATGGTATTGACATCCTTTGCTTGGAATGGCGGCTTCCCTATTAGAAGCGCGTACAGCATTACACCAATAGACCAAATATCAACCTCATAACTGTGACCTGTGTGTTTGCCCATCAAAACCTCTGGCGCTATATAGTTTGGTGTACCGCAAATGGTAAATTTCCTTTCACGATCGTTGGCGAGAACCGCGGCAAGACCGAAATCACCGATTTTCAAGTTATAGTGTTCATCAAAGAAAATGTTACCTAGCTTCAAATCTCTATGAATGACTCTGTTTGAGTGCATGTATTGGATACCACCACAAATCTGGGTCATGAAAAACCTGACCTCAGGTTCGGTGATTGTCTTACGTTTTTTAATCAATTCCATCAGAGAGCCGTTTGGACATATTTCTAATAAAATGTATACGTTCACGTTGTCTTCGAAACAATCTATGAATTGCACAATGTTTGTGTGGCCCATGCTTTTGTGGATCTGAATCTCTGATAGCAGCTTCTTCCTCGTTTTCTCAGATTTTATCGATATCTTGGCGACCGTCTTAGCTGCAAAGACCTTTCCGCTATCGTCCTTGATCTGAAAGCAACGGGCAAACCCGCCCTCTCCAAGAAACTGCCCTCGGTGGTAATCCCTACCGCGAGTCTTGATCAGTGATGGCGGTGTTTTGCAGAGGGACGAGAGTTTTTCCTTCTTGCGTTTCTGTCCTTGTCCTTGCTGGTCGACCCGCTTGTGGTGCTGGTTCATGACGTAGTTTTCCTTCCCATCGTCAAAAGGCCCACTAGCCTTCATGGGAGTTCGTGCGAGCCTGGCATTCAACTGCTTGTCGTCCACGTTCTTCAGGGGACCCATCATTGCTCCTTGCACTGTTATTTTTTTTTTTATTTTTTGGGTCTTATTTCCCCCTTCTTCTTCTTCTTCTTCTTTTATGAGCTAAACTTGAGATACTATGCTAAAGAAAACAGCTTCTCTCTCGCCTATTATATCCGAAAGTCTTGTGACCGGTTCTGTATATTTTCTCTCTGAGAGTGAACTGCAAACGAGTCAACTTGTGAATAAGAACCAGTTGGAAGAGCTGTGCCAAAACTAGAGTCCCTTTTATATGCAAAAAAAAGACAAACGAGATAGCTCTTTGTCTTGCCTGTTTTCCTTCCCAATTTGCTAGTCCCTGTGCTCGGTCTGACTGCTTTCCCTGGACCTCCAAATCAAATGAATACGCCTCTACGCGCTGGTGTATAGCTGCGAAGTGTCCTTGTTTTTGTGTTCAGAGTTGGGCTTCCAAAGCAACTCTCTCTCTCTCTTTCTGCCAGATGATGGTGTTTTTGTGTCTCTATTGTATTGAGGAAAACGGTAAATCCTCAAAGCCAAACACAAAAAAAGTCCTGGTATGCACAATGAAGTCTTGGTATGCAAAGTAAAGCAATTGTATGCGAGCTGAAGCACCTGTATGCGAGTTGACGCTCTACTATGCAAAGTTTTATGGCGTATGCAGTGCCAATGTTCGCGGAGACTGATAGGGTTCTGTAGATTGCGAACTTCCAAAAAAAATAAAAGGCGGGAGCCTGGGGTAGCTCTTATTTTACCTCTTGGGCTAGGCAATATATAAAATACAGTAAAATAAAACTTTCCAGAAAAAAGATGAAAGATCGGTTTCCATGGGAGGATCGACCTCAGAATGCCCTCCAAATGACAACAAAAGAAATTCCTCACCACGCAGAAAGTAGGCAGAATTGCCATATTATCTCGAACAGGTAAGAGCTAAAGGCTACTGTAAATAGATCCCCTTCCCTCTCCTTGTTGTCACATTTCCCAATACTGCATAAAGAGCAGCTCAAAGGACAGCCCTGCCCTCGACACAGGCAAAGCCCTCGACACAGGCCCTGTCGCTGCTCCAGTCGCTGCAAATGCGATGAGGGACCCTTTGTTTTCCCTGCTGCTTCGACCCCTCCGTTGTTTACACATTTCCTAAATAGGATAATTCTTCAAAAACCAGAGCCAACCTGCAGCGGGTTACCCGGCTCTCGGCGCAATGCACGTTTTATATAGTTGTCTACGTTATGGCACGGGTGGTGCTCGTCGTGCGGCATCTACCCCGTGACGGCGGGTGGTGCACATGCATTATATATATGTGTGTGGGTGTAGTTGCAGTGTAGTGTCTGTATAGTGTATGTGCGCTGTGTTTCGCACATGTACTATACAGATAGACACTACACATGTGCGAGACACGGCGGAGACGTGCACCGTGTCTCGCACGGGCCCCACCTGGAAGTGCAATATAGACCAGGCACCGACCCTCCCAAACACAGCTGTGGTCTACAGCAGTGTGGCCTCGCTCTGCAGCAGTGTGTGGCCTCGCTCTGTGCGGGTACATGATCTCTTGCCAGCCCCGCCGGAGCTGTGTGCGGCGAAAGAAAAAATTTTCGTCTTTTGTCGGGCAGCTGCGCAGGGCTTGGAAAATAGCGATGCAATAAGGCTCGATGAGTATGCCAATTAAGGGACGGGCCTGGGCATTGCAAGGGTTCTTGGCGGGCCGGGATTTGGAGGTTATACCTGGTCTTGAGCGTAGTTCAGGGACTCGCGGAAGCATTAGAAGAGCGGGACTGGACCTAGCGCGGGGAGGAGACGAGGATTTGGGAGAATTCACTGCGGCCCAGGGAAGGACGACAATTCGAAGAGAAGAAGAACGGGGGAGACTTGGAGAGTTCCTCGGGGATCAGGGCTGCTCATGACTTCAGACGAGTACAAACGGGAGGTGTCTGACGAGGACATGCCGCTGTCGCAGACGGTGGCCGAGGGGGCGGTGAAGGTGGCCGCGACGAAGACGAGGGCAAATACAGGGACGGCGCAGCAGAAGGAGACGAAGGTACCGAAGCGGAGGCGGGGCGTGAAGAAGGAGGACGACGACGACGACGAGACGCTGTCTTCCAAGAGGCCGAAGAAGGTCAAGGTGGAGAAGAAGGCGGCAGAGAGTGATGGCGGCGAGGAGATAGATGAGAAGATGTCGCTTTCCCAGGTGGCCATCGAGATCAAGAGGGAGGGCAGCACAGAGGAGACCGACGAGGAGTACAAGTGGTGGGAGGAGCAGAATAAAGACGACACGATCAAGTGGAAGACTCTGAAGCACAACGGTGTTCTGTTTCCGCCGGAGTACCAGCCCCTGCCATCCCATGTGAAGCTGTACTACGACGGCAAGCCCGTGGACCTTCCCGTAGACGCGGAGGAAGTTGCCGGGTTCTTTGGAAACCTTCTCCACATGGACCACGCCAAGAACCCTGTGTTCCAGAAGAACTTCTTCGAGGATTTCCTGAAAGTACTCAAGGAGTCCGGCGGCACGCGCAACGGCATACAGATTAAAGACTTCAAGAAATGTGACTTCAGCAAGATACACGAGTACTATGAATTACAGAAAGAACAGAAGAGGAACTTGACAAGAGAAGAGAAGAAACAGATAAAACTCGACAAAGAAAAGTTCGAAGAGAAGTTTAAGTTCTGCGAACTGGACGGTAGAAAAGAACAAGTCGGAAACTTCAGAGTGGAACCTCCTGACTTGTTCCGTGGCAGAGGTGCTCACCCGAAAACTGGGAAACTGAAAAGACGTGTAAACCCAGAAGACATTATCCTGAACCTAAGTAAAGATGCTCCTATCCCACCAGCACCCGAAGGACACCATTGGGGTGAGGTAAGACACGATAATACCGTGCAATGGCTAGCCATGTGGAAAGAAAATATTTTTGGCTCATTCAAATACGTTCGGTTGGCGGCTAACTCATCTCTCAACGGGCAGAGTGATTTGAAAAAATTCGAAAAGGCTAGAGAGCTAAAGCAATATATTGCTGACATTAGAAAGGACTACCGGAAAAACTTCAAGAGCAAAGTTATGCTGGAGAGGCAGAAGGCTGTGGCTATCTACTTGATAGATGTATTTGCACTCAGAGCTGGTGGAGAGAAATCAGAAGACGAGGCCGATACTGTAGGCTGCTGTTCTCTGAGATTCGAGCATGTCACATTGAAACCACCAAATACCGTTATTTTCGATTTTCTTGGTAAGGATTCGATAAGGTATCATCAGGAGGTGGAAGTGGACAAGCAAGTTTTTAAAAATCTCAAAATATTCAAAAGACCTCCAAAGAAAGATGGCGATGACCTTTTCGATCGTCTTGACCCATCGATTCTTAATAAGTACCTACAAAATTATATGCCTGGGTTAACTGCAAAGGTTTTCCGTACTTATAATGCTTCGAAGACCATGCAGGATCAACTTGACCTGATACCGAATAAAGGTACGGTTGCAGAAAAATTACTAGCTTATAACGCTGCAAACAGGACGGTTGCAATCTTATGTAACCATCAAAGGTCAGTAACTAAAGGGCATGCCCAATCGGTCGAGAAGATGAACCACAAGATCGAGGAGCTGGTATGGCAGAAGATCAGACTAAAGAAAGCAATTTTGCAGCTTGAACCGTCAAGGGCTAAAAAGAACCCAAAATACTTCAAAGAGATTGATGACATAACGGAGGCAGAACAGGCTGCGATTCACAAACGAATAATTGCCAGGGAAAGAGAAAAATTCGAGAAGAAATTTGCAAGAGAAAATGAAAAGAGAATCTTCGAGAAAGAAAAGGAGCTGCCTAAAACGGAACTAGAGAGCTGGCTTGCTAAAGTGGACGATCTCGAGAAGCAATATAAGGAGGAATTGAAGACCGGTAAAGTTGAACTCAAAACCAACATGCAGAGTGTTGAGAAGCTGGAGAAGCAGGTCGAAAAACTACAAGAGCGTATCAAGACAAGTACTATTCAGCTTAAGGACAAAGAAGAAAACTCTCAAGTGAGTTTAGGTACCTCGAAAATAAACTACATTGACCCAAGACTGTCGGTCGTTTTCTGTAAAAAGTACAACGTACCCATAGAGAAGATATTCACGAAAACTCTGAGAGAAAAGTTCAAATGGGCCATAGAATCTGTGGACGAAAACTGGAAATTCTGAGACATAAAGACTCCTGCATATCAGTCCGCATTTACCAAAGACTTTGACACGACCTTGATGCTATCATTAACGACAATTACCCATCATAATAATTATTTTTTTTTTCATTTTTTTTTTTTGGTCAACCATATAAAAAGTGAATACATTATATGCAGTTACTTAATAAATTCTAATAATCACTGTTTGAAGTGTCCAGGAAACTAAACGGCATTCAAACTTATTCCCAGTTTCTCACTAGAAACTGACAATACCCAGTATTTGCCTGGTCCAGGAGAACATTCCGGAAGGTTCATGTGTGTCATACAATACGTAGTGCTGGCCGAGAATCCGGAGATATCGACAAAGCCGGAAGCTCTGAGAGCGCAGGTGGCGATGCAAGTGGGCATTTGTATATAAGAGTGTTACGGAACTGTAAATCTTGTCAAAGTGAGGCGATTCTTGCGAAACGCGAACGGACCACACAGCAACCTTTTTACCAAATAGATTGGTGAATAGTCGATATCAGGTGTATAGTAACTGCTAAGAGAAAAACACAACTAGAAAAATGGCTCGCTCTAGAGGAGGATCAAGACCAGCAGGGAGAAGCGGTGCCTTTTCCCGTGGTCCATCGCAACAAACTCGTTCTGCTTCCACAGCTGCCATGCCAGCACCTGCACAAGCGCCACCTCGTAACAACTCATATGCACACCCACCTGCCACGGCACAACCACAACAACCAGGCATGTTTGCTCAGATGGCGTCCACTGCCGCAGGTGTCGCAGTCGGTAGCACAATTGGCCATACTCTAGGTGCCGGTATCACTGGTATGTTCTCAGGATCATCATCAGACGTTGCAGAACAGCAGCAGCAGCCAATGCAGAATTACGATGCCGCAGCTCAGCAGCAACAGCAACAGTTCAGGTCCTGTGAAACAGATGCCAGGAACTTCACTCGTTGTCTGGATGAGAACAACGGGAACTTCCAGACTTGTGAGTACTACCTACAGCAATTGAAAGCTTGTCAGGAGGCTGCTCGCCAGTACTAAAGAAAATGCCAAGTTCCCATGGCTTGAATTTTCATTGAACGCAATGAAAACAATAAGAAAAGAAAACTTAATAATCGACCAAGCTTGCCAAGTTCTTGCTTGGAAAGTTTCAATATCAAAAGAATTACTATGAATATTCACTAAATGCAACAAATTGACTTTGCTCATATTCTCCAGGCTGTTTCTCTCTCACCGTAGGTGAAGGAACCCCAAATTTTAATGCAGTTTCCCCCGGCGAACTATTTATTATGATGGTTTACAATTTCATCATTTCCAAAAGCTTTGTACATAGAAACGTGTAGACCGGATACAAGATATTTTATAAACGTTTACATATATGATCAATAGAAATTGCAAGTACTGCCTAACACACAAAATATTACCCATCAATGAGCATTTATGCGTATATATGCATCATTACATTACCTTTATAATGGTAAAAATCTGTACATAATGTTGAACGAAACGCATGTGGCTCATGGTTTTTATCATGAAGCCGGGTAGTCCATTAGTGAAGGAGGCGTTAAACGATGCGGAGTGGCCCTTTAATTGGGATCAGCATATGTGATTAGCTATGATGTACTTTAAAACCCCTGCTAATTGTAGAGCAGTCATCTATTTTACATTATTCAGTTAATATACCTCGGTCCTGAGGGTTACTTGTTGTTTTCAACTCCGACCGCGAAGAAATTGAGCCATAATGGAAGGACTAGGGAACCATGACGTTTGGGGAGACAATGGTGACAGTGAGAGCTCTCCCTGGGGTGAAAATAGAGTATCTGAGCTTGTCAACAGCGCAATTAGTAATCTGAATGTCACTGAAACATTTGAGAGTGCACGAGCTAATCTCACAGAAAGTATATGGGGTAACATCGGTGACGGCAATGTCGCTGTCAAAGATGTTGCTGGAACAAAAAACGATTTGCAACAAACCCCGAACTTTAATGACTTGAACAATGCAATTTTGTCTCCTCGAGTTTCGAGTGATACGTCTGGGGAGCAATCCGAATCTCATGAGTCATTGGAGTCCTGGATGAAGTCAATTAGGAAGACCTATAAACCGCTGGAACTAGATATAGTATCAATAGAGGAGATTCCAGAGAGGGAAGGTATCTTGTTTAAGCATGCAAATTATGCAATAAAGCATTTGGTTGATTTACCGAACACTGATCCACCCAAGAACAGAACTGTTATTAGGAGGTATTCGGACTTTTTATGGTTACAAGAGATTCTCCTGAAACGATATCCCTTCAGAATGATTCCTGATCTGCCTCCGAAAAAGATTGGTACTCAGAATTTAGATCCAGTCTTTTTGGCAAAGAGAAGACATGGGCTGCAGAAGTTTATTAACTTGATAATGAAGCATCCTAAATTATCGAAAGATGATCTAGTGCTAACATTTCTGACAGTACCAACAGATATCTCAAGTTGGAGAAAGCAAGCAAATTACGACACATCAGATGAATTTACTGATAAAAAAATTTCTCAAGATTTTGTGAAAATCTGGAGGAAAGAATTAGCAGATCAATGGAATGACACTGCAAGCTCTATAGATAAATTGATAGAAACTTGGACTAAAATAAGCATTATGGTTAGCAGACATGAAAAGAGAATGCAGTCGATTGCTAATGACAGGAAAATTATGCGGACGTTAATTGCTGATTTTGGCGATACATCAAAGAGCTTGTTTCCGTTGGAAGCTAACCCAACAATTATAGATATAAGCAACGGGCTGTCTATGATAAACAAGCACATAGACAAAACAAATGAGCATATTCATAACGAAGTGAGAGAATGCAGGGAAAATGTTGTGCCAAAGTTCAGATTATTCACTGATATCTTGCAGTCACTGAAAAATGTATTCGAGAGATACCGGATGATGGCTGCAACTAACGTATCGATACTGCAAAAGCACATAAACATTAACCTTGAAAAACTTGAAGGCATGAAAGATAAAGCCGATGCCAGTAGCCAAGAATATGAGCGCATAAAAAACACTATTCAAAAGGATCGCAGGTCGATGTATGAGCAGAGTAACCGTGCTTGGCTCATAAGAGAATGTATTTTGGAAGAGTTCACCATTTTTCAAGAAACTCAATTCCTAGTTACCTGTGCGTTTCAAGAGTGGACGAAGTTACAAACAACATATTCTGGTCTACTATTGAACGAGTGGGAAACTATCACAGAACGTACTCTTGAGATGCCAATAGCTAGCGATTGATATGCTCGGATATAGATGTATATTCTTATTGCATATGCTCCTCCTGTTTGAAGATTGAATGCATTGCAACAACAAAATATAGGAGCTTCAGAAGCTATACAGACACCGAAGCATTATTGATCATTTCATAGCACATAATTGTATGCATATTTATACCTATATACGATTGTGCACATGTTTGCTTTTGATATTTTTTTCCTCAAAGCTCATGTCATAGGATTCTTGCTAATTATACACATAAGATGGAATCTGTTATCTTAAATCCTCGACCACTCCTAAAAATATAATATATCAAGGCAAAAATTGAATTTTAGGTGATTGCTAACAGTACCGAATCTGCTTCTCGGTTATTCTATCGCAACTGGAGTTTTGTTTGATAACCTTCATTTCGAAAGAATTGAAAAAATCCAGAATATAAGGTATAAAAAGAATTTCAACTTGTTCTTTTTCTTCTACTCAATCAGAGAGCATTAAAGAAACATATAAAAACAAATGGGTGAATCACCTAAAAGACCGAATGAAGGGGCACCCTCTCTTAATGCCAAAAAACCGAAAATTAAGTCTGAGAAGTCGAACTTGGCTTTGACAAAACTCAATACACCTCTGGAAGCAAAGAAAGATGACAACCAAATAACGTTACCAAATAATGGGGATAGTACAGTACTTACAGGGGCCGTTCCATTAGCACTTCCGAAAGGTGCTGACAAAAAGAAGAATAAGACGACTACGAAAGGTGCAACAGCTACTGGTAAAAATAAAAATGACACACAACAGAAACCACAATCCGATCCAAATAAAATGCAGGATGTTTTGATTTCTGCAGGTGTAGATTTGAAAGAGGAAGAAGCATTATTAAACTCCTCAGTGACAGTAACAAAGTCTCAGTCATCCAACGTCGTTGTACCAAAGCATCCGCCATTTTTACATCCAGACCAGGTTTCAAAATTCATGGCAAATGTCGCTAAATCCCAGCATTTCAATGGTGCATTTTCGAAAAACACAGAAATAATGGATATGATGTCCACAGCATGTGAGAACTATATGAGAGATATAATAACCAATACTATTGTTGTTTCTAGGCATAGAAGAAGAGGAGTGAAAGTAAACTCAGGTAGAAGAAGTCAAGTTGCAGTGGCGTTAAGATCTATAGCCTTGAATCAAAAGAAAGAAGAAGAAAGGCGTATGAAGAAGAGAATTGCTTTAGGGCTAGAGAAGGAAGATTATGAAAATAAAATGGATTCTGAGGAGACATTGCACAGGGCATCTAATGTCACTGCAACCCTGAGAGCAGGTAGCAAGAAACAATATGGATGGCTTACATCTTCTGTGAACAAACCAGCATCTATAGGTGTAAGATCACAAGGGAAAGTGGCAACAGAGATTGCTGCAAGAGGTGATACGGGTTTAAAATTCAGAGAAGCCCGTGAGGAACCAGGTATTGTGATGAGAGATCTACTGTTTGCACTGGAACATAGGAGAATAGGTGTCAATAATGTTATCTCTAAAGGTTACGCACGTATAAGAGATTGAGCATTGCCAATGTTGCTTCATTAAAAAAATTCGTTGGAATCTACGATAATTGATTAGTACTTGTAATATTAGCGAACATATATTAGCATTCTCCTATACAGTTGTACGTACGAACTTCAATCATTACTTATGATAGATGCATAGATACAGGCTAAAGCGAATGTGGTCATAAACTTAGTTATTGTGGTATATCAAAGTACTGCGTAAATAAAAAAAAAGCCTTGAATGTAATTGAAAAGATTGTTTAGATTTTTTACACAGTTACCGTTAGCATTAGTGTTAGATGAGAAAAACGGAACATGAGTGCTTAAGAATAGTTCATTAAAACAAATGGTATTGATCAGAATCCTCGATATGCTGTTGAGAAAAATAGAGACTGAATGTTATGGTAAAGAAGTTCAAATCAAAGATGCAGCTGCCACACCAAGACAAATGGCGGTTAGAATGCTCTTTGAGAAACCAGAGTTCAAATTAGATGCAGAGTTAGCTTTGGTTTGAGAACTTGAGCTAGAACGAGCAGAACTAGATGCGGACGCAGAGGAACTGTTGGCACGGGCAGATCCTGAAGAAGATGGATGCATAGAGGTGACAGAGGTGGAGTTACTGCCAGAGGATTTTGTAGAGTTGGTAGAGTTCTTGGATGAGCCGGTGTTCAACAAGGCACCAATTGGAGAGTTGTCAGTGACTGCAGCAATAGCAGAGGAAATAGCAGCGGGGTCCTGGTTGTTTGGAGTCAAAGCTTTAGTTGGAGTTTCATCTCTAGTACCGTTCCAACAGTATCTGGAGAAACATTGTGAACACTCTTCTGGCAAAGTAATGTTTCTAGATTGTTGTTTACGTCTGATAATTGCACAACTGATACACGTAACAAAGTCAGCATCTTCTGTCAAATTGTTTCTAGTGGTGGCCTCAAAGGCATTTCTGATCATTCCAACACGCTCAGAGTAGTTGTAAGCCAACTTGAAAGTGGAAACATTACTCTCGAAAGAATGGTAGGAGTTAGGAATGTAGACAACCAAAGGTGGAATGTATTCTAGGTCTGTCAAGTTGTTGGCATCACAACCAAAGAAAGATGGTCTTCCGGTCATGTTTAGATTAACAAAGGTAGTCATGTCTGGCACGTAAGGGAAGGCCATACCCTTACCTTGAGGAGCGAATTGACGATCGTAAGTAGCCATCATTGGACCACCAGCTGGCCAGTTTTCAGAGGTCTCAGTGTCAACATCGACAGCAAAAATGACATCTAATTCACGTTCTTTCTTCAGTAGTGGAACAAATGGAATACCTTGCAAATCCTCACCACCATCGACTAAAAATAAGGAGTCTGAGTCAACGATGGAGGAAGTGTAGTTACGGTCGACAAAAGTGGAGTCTTTGAATGGATTTGGAGCGTAAAGAGCAATGTCGTTATCTTCCTCATCGATACCCTTAACCAAAGTAGTGGACAACGTGTTCAGGTATTCGTAAACAATTGAACTGTCGTTGCTCATGGTAAATTCGTTGAACAAGGAAGAGGATGTGCCCATGATGAAACTAGCATCATCGAAACCAGAAATACACTGGCCGTTATTCACTGGTTTACCGTTAGAAACCTTGGTACCCAAGTATTTAATATCACTGAAAGCATTTAGAGATGGATCCCAAGAACCGATTTCAAAAGGAGTCATCTCAAACACAGTAGCATTTAGGTTTATGACCTTGGTACCAGGATATCTACCGTCGGCGACAGAGATAGGCATTGGCATGTCACCGTTCTTGAAGACATCGTTGTCTCTTAGAGAAGACCAAGTCATACCTGCACCGGCATTTGTCATGGTTGGGAACCAGCCGTAGGCAAGGGCACGGGACCACAAATCAGTGATTGTAACGTTAAAGCCAGCTTTTTGTTTACCTTGGACTTGAGCCGCAATGGATTCCCATCTGCCTAGTGTCTTGGTGAAGTCGCTACCGTATGGGTTCAAAAATGAGTTTGTGATATTCCAGATAGCGTCAGCCTTGTCACCTTGTTCCAAAATTTCCTGGACAGAGATGAAATCGTTGTATGCAAGAGTCCCAGTCAGCCAGTTACCACCGGATAAACCAGCCATGTATGTGGCGGCCTGTAACAGACCACCTAGACCATGTTCATTAGCACCCTCGGTTCTGTTATCCATTGCAGCCATGGCACCAGCACCGACAAACATGGCACGGTAACCACCACCTGCGATAGCCAGACCAATCTTTGGTAGATCAGCATCATCGTCCCAGACTTGAGAGATACTGGAGTTGGAAGAGATGTTGGCAAACCCACGTTCCAAGAAGTTTTGAAGAGCTTCCTTGGTCTGTGCGTTTCTCTTCTCCAACCAGTCCTTTTCGAGGTCGCTGAGACCTTCAGAGGCATTTCTTACAAAGTTAGCGTTATCAGGACAGCTGACATTTTGAGGAGCGTACGTTCCGTTCAAAGCGGACGCAACAGCTACCACAGAGGCGAGAGCCAAGTTGAGCTTCATTTTTTTCTTATTTAAAAAAAAAATTAAAGACTGTATTGGGGAAAGTTATCCTATTTGTCGGTTCTTTCTCAGTATTAAATTAAGAGAAAAGGCTGTGAACAAATAAAAGATAAAAGGTCCTCTACTGCTGTATAATAATTTTCTTGATTTTTTTTTTCTACTATTCTGTAAGAAGCAATTGCGACATAAGAGAGGGAATGCAGCAACTAAATAGGAAGCATTACTCAATTGCCAACTTGAGGTGCATATATATACCTCTCCACCGTTATTTTCATTCAATCGTTGTTTTTTTAATGACAAGAACGTAGATCATATCAATTCCTGTTTCGTTGGAGCTAAATTTCTTTTTTTTGTAGTGAATACTGTTTCTTCACGTTGGGTCGGTTCCATCTCCATCTTTTCACATTTTCTGGCTTGGAGTATTTTGTTTCCACTTTCTTTGTTTATCTCTCCAATCGCGTAAAAAAAACCGAATTTTCCTTTCGAAAAGGAGTGGATAAACCGTTTACAACCTCAAGAACTCACGCAGGTATGTTAGCTTAACCCAGAGGTGCGTACTCATCCCAAGATACACACCCAGCAATACTATGGCTCTCTCCACAAGGAAAACAGCACGATTACTTCATCGTCAAGCTCCTTTCCACCTTCAGCAGTGCTATTCACATTCCCGTTGACAGCTTAACGGTCAGACAGGTCCCCCCCTCCTCACCTCCTCCGCGAGCACTACGCAATGGCATGACAAAGAGTGCCCACACCCAGAACGAAAACAGAGCGTACAAGTTTCCTCGCTTCCTGCCCGTCCTAGCTTTGCTGCCTCCAAATTTCATGCAAAACGCAGAGCTTTGCGTGCAGACCGTGTATATTTCCTAACGTGGAATGACGGGCTGCGCTCTGCCCTACAGTACCTCTACCCCTCCTCCCAGAGTGTGTCCGCAACGCGAAGCGGAAAACAAAGAGCTCGACTCGTATACCGACAAACGGCTGTGCGGGGTTTTAGCTCTGCACGCACCCTCTCCTCTGTCCCCTCTCGCTCTCTTTCTCACTTGTTCCCATATCACTCCCTCTCCAACTGAGAAGCTCCCGCGGGTCGACGGGGAAGGAGGGCTCTGTGTCTCAACACCGCGGAGGCAAGAGACGTCTCATGTGCGCTTCTGCGTCCCTTTCTGCAGTGTTTCCACCTTCTCTTCCTTGTTTCTTCTGTATCTCTCTTACCATGCTGCAGTAAAGATGACCTCAGCGAACGACGTACAACACCTCGTGGACTCTGCGGTCACTTTATTCTCCGCAGCTTTTTCTTCACCTGATGACACCATTTCCTCGCTTTTCTTCATTTCCTTCATGTTGCCAATCTGTGCAGGGCTTTCGCGCACACAACCAGCCGAAGGCCAGCCTCTGTGCTCACGGATGCCGCCTCTCCACGGGCGAACTCTCTCAAATTGCACGGGCGACCGGCACTTTTCCTTTTTTCTGTTGAGTTATCAGGGTAATGTGTACGATCTGGCTGGCTTTCCTCTCTCCTCACCGCTTTTCCTGCGTTTCCGAGTCGGTGGAATGGGAACTGGCGGCTAACGCTGGTTTTTCTTGGCCTGTGCTGTTTCGCAAAACCAGGTGTTGCGTGGAGACAGTAAGGTTAGTTGCCTGCTACGGGACCTATTGTGCTGCTTGAGAGGAGAATGTTTGACAGGTTTGACAGACAATATTAATTGATGTAAATACGTAATTGTAGGACAAGGGAAATTATTTCCACGTACGAGAAACTTATGAAGTGGGAATAATGAAAAAAAAATATAAAAAAAAAGAACTTTCTTAAATATTGTTGTTTTAGAAGAAAAAAAAAACGATATCACTAATTATTTCATTTTCTGATCTGCTTTCTATTTGATTGAAAGTAGACTAGACCAGGTGGGCGGCGGCGGCCACGATGAATGCTGCTGCTGCTAGCTTGCCCGTAGACAACTGTGTAGCCACGGCACCAGCATTCTTCTTGCTGGTCTTGGTTGAAGTAGAGCTGGCTTTGGCGGAGCTGCTAGTGGAGTTGCTCGAGACAGAGTCCTGGGCTGCCATAACAGCGGCCGCTGAGCCAGAAGCCTCGCTGAAATCGTCGCTGGAGGTGACACCCTTGGCTGGGTAGTTGGCGACTGTGCCGTTCCAACAGTAGTTTGTGAAACATTGTTCACACTCGGCAGGTAACGTCATGTTCAAAGACTGTTGCTTACGTCTCAAGATAGCACAGCCAATGCAGCCCATAAAGTTTTCATCTTGAGTGAAATTACCTCTCGTCGCTGACTCAAAACCGTTTCTGATAACTCCAAGCTTTTCCTTGTCGGAGTAAGAAAGCTTGAAAGTAGAGGTGTTACCATTGTAGCTGTGGTGGGAGTTAGGAATGTACACGATCAATGGTGGAATGTATTCCAAATCGGACATGTTACGGGCATCACAACCGAAGAATGTAGGTCTTTCGTTTAGACCCAAGTTGATAAATGTGTCAATACCAGGGACAGATGGGAAAGTTACACCTTGGCCTTGGAATGCAAATTGACGTCTGTATGTGTGCATTAGCGAGTGACCAGCTGGCCAGTTTTCATCGGTATCAGCGGAGTTATCTAGAGCGAAGATGACATCTAGATCACGTTCCCTTTGCAGCAATGGAACTAGAGGAATGTTCTCACCATCCTCACCGCCATCAACCAAAAACAAATAATCAGACTCGGACAAGGACTTCGATCTGTTGTTGTTCACGTAGTCGGCATCTCTGAAAGGATTTGGTGAGTAAATTGCAATATCATCGTAATCCTCGGATAGATCCTTCAAGAAGTGGGTAGCTAGATTTCTAATAAACTTAGGCAAGCTAGTGTCATTAATTCTCAACAAGAATTGATTGAAAAGTGTGGATGAGGTACCCATTAGGAAGCCAACTTGGTCGAAACCAGCAACACATTGGCCTTCAACAACTGGCTTACCATTAGAGACATTGGTTCCTAGATATTGAACATCTGTGAAGGCATTCAAAGAAGGATCCCATGAACCTAATTCAAATGGTGTGTATTCGAACACAGTGGAGTTCAAATCGATAATCTGTGTGCCGGGGTATCTACCATCTGCAACAGAAATAGGCATTGGCATCTCACCGTTCTTGAATACGTCGGAGTTTCTCAAGTCAGACCATAGATAGCCTAGCCCACCACGGTATAGAGATGGGAACATTTGGTAGGACAAAGCACGGCCCCAGACGTCGGCAAGGGAAACGTTGAAACCAGCGTCCTGCTTGTCTTCAACAGCGTCGGAGATGTGGTCCCATCTAGAACCAGTCTTGAAAATGTTAATACCTCCTGGAGAAACAATGGAGTGTGAAAGGTCCCAGATAGCGTCGTCATCAGTGGTATTGTCAATGATAGCCTGGACTGAAGTCCAATTGTTCCATCCCAAGGTAGTGGTTAACCAGTTACCACCAGATAAACCTGCCAAATAAGTAGCGGCTTGCACCAGACCACCAAGACCATGTTCATTGGCTCCTTCGGTTCTGTTATCCATGGCAGCGATCATACCGGCACCACTCAACATGGCACGGTAACCACCACCAGAGGCAGCAATGGCAATTTTTGGAACGTTAGACGAGTTGCTGCCAAACAGTCTGTCGATGATGTCAGAGGCGGAAGAGTTGCTGCTGAAGTTCGAAGTGGCACGCTCCAAGAAGCTCTTCAGAGCCTCCTGGGCGATGGGGCCTCTCTTATCCAGCCAGTCCTGTTCGTTATCGGATAGACCAGAGGCATTTCTCAGCAAGTTCACGTCGTTTGGACAGGTAACATTGGAAGGCACATAGCTATTGGATGGGGCCCACGCATCAGCTACACTCAACACGGCCAGCGCAGAAACTGCAGACACGAGCTCTAAGTGCATGTTGTTGTTGTTGTTTTTACTTACAGTCTAGTATACGTATATCTTTTAAGTAGGACCAAATAATAAAATAAAGAACTGGATAAAAAAATAAAGATAGGTTTTTCAGAAAGGAATGGACGAGCGTTACAAACTATAGTTATTGTTTTTTTATTTCCATCTGTTTTTATTTATCTTTCGCACATTATTAAATAAGAATGTCCAAATGGAATTTAATAGGAGAAGGGCCCTTCGCTACGCCTTGAAGGAAAAAGATCGATAATAACGCATGGTGCGCGGCCACCTTAACCCCCGAACCTTTAATAGGGCCCTCCCATATATTAATAGAGCTACCATACAGCAAATAGAACTAATGCAAGCATCAGAAGAGGAATCATCCCGATTGTTTTGTTCCCGTCCTCCCTTGGGCCCTTGCCTTCATGCCCTGCTAATTCGGGCGCTATTTGAGCCTCTCTGCGATGCCTCCCACCATACTTTTCCATGTCCCTCTCCTCCCCCTCTCCTCCGTTAGTTACTAGTCGTTCTCTGCTTACGCTGTGCGTGTCCGTGCTACTTTCGTGGAGCTCAGCCAATCGACAGTCCTGCCGTTCTGCTGGCCCACTGGACCTCTGCACCGCTGCTGCAGAAAATTAGGACAAGTCCCCCCTTCCACTACCCTCTCCAGCCCTGCTCCTGCCCCCTCTGCAGACACCTCCTGAGCCCAATGGCCCTGGCGGGGAAGGAGCGGAAAAGAGCGTGGTCCGTCCTTCCAGGCAGCGGAAAAAGCGCGCGTCCGCCTGGGGCTCTGCTGTGTTCTCCCCCACCGGCCCGGCGAGACATTTTCACGGGGGGCACAGAGTAGAGACGAGGGGAAGCTGGGCACGCTTTGTCCCTCCTTGTCTTAGATTTCATTTTGTCCACCGCAGTGGTATCATGGCCTTTGTCCCATCTCCAACCACCTTCTATCCTCCTGCGCTGGCAGCAGGGAAAGGTCGAGGAGACGGCATGGGTGTGTTCCATCGCACTTGCACGGCGCGCGTGCCGTTTATTTTGATTATTGGACTTTGACCCCCCTTCCCCCTCCAAGGGGGGGGACGCATCTCTGTTTTCTGTGCACTGAAGGAAATGTCCAAATGCGGACAAAGCGCCCTAATGGAGGGAAGGGACAAAGGGTCTTCTTAGATCATGTTGTACTAACACATGTGAATGCGTTCTTGTTGCATTTGTACAACGCAGTTGACCTTTAGCTGAGGCTACTTGTTGTGGCGGTTGTGTGTAGTATATAATAATTTATTCTTAGTGATTAAAATCTTACTATGTGATGCCTTTTCGATAGATGCTATGGAATATGAAAAAAAAATTATTGTAATGTATATATGCTAGTCGCTGTCTGTATCCTCGTTGTAAAACTGCATGTTGTCAACGTGTATGGCAGGCTCCCAGTGTGTCTTGATATCAGCGTCCTCTTCTGTAAAATTTCTCGAAAATGAGTTGTCCTCGTCTATCTCAAATGGGTTTTCCTCGTACTGGACCTCTTCTCCATCACTCGAACTGTCAACCACAGGTCTTGCGGTCTCCCTGTACATACGTGACTCAAACTCTTTCAACCGACCCTCAATAAACTGTTTTGGATACTCGAAGTTCCCCTTCTGAACACAGTTCTGTAGGTAAGTCTTGACGTAGTGTATGTGCTGTGTCACTTGATTCCTCGCAATGTCCCTGTTTGACCCGCTGAGCTCGGATCCATCATATCTCCTGGATAAGTAATCGGCTTTTACCATGTGGCACATTGAGTAAATGAACCAAACTTCGGCGTCCTCCATGTAGGGGGGTACAAGAACCATCTCAGAGAGTCGATCTATGAGCTGCGCTATCTTGTCTATGCCTTTACCTCCAGAACGGTCACCATCTGGGTCCTCTTCACTTTCCAATCGTCCTTCTTCCTCTAATCCCATCACTTCAGTAGCTTTTATTAGCGAGTTCCACAGCCAAGTAGTTGCGTATTTTGGTGAATGTGTCTTCGAGCCGCTACGAAAAACAGGGGAGCTGCGGTAGCAGATGCTTTGAACAAAGTTTACTTTCGAGCTATAAACCGTACTCATCCATTTTAAAAATTCAAGGGATCGCGTAGTCTGCCCACGTTCCATCAATATTCTTGTGCCAATGCCCCAAATATTTCTAATGTCAACTTCCGGGATTCTGATGAGAATAGAAAATGTTCGGTATGCAATGTCCCAATTGCACCGCGAAACATTGATAAATAGGATTTGAGTCAAAGTCTCAATCTGCTTGAGGTGATACCCCTCTGTCTGGATCAAGGGTTCTAAAACCTCGTAGCCTTCAAATTTTATATTAAAGTATCTCTTGTTAGCCACAGGCATATGAACTGTGCTTGACTCAATTTTGCGCCTCGCTGCTTTTTGAATTCTATTTACATTTGTGTAAGAAACACGAGTTCTTTTAAGTTCTACTTTCTTGGATTTGCCAGGAACGCTCTCATCATTCCAAACTTCAAAACTGTGCTCTGGTTTCTCATATTTCTTATAATAGAGCTTTTCAAACTTGTTAGCTTGATCCTTAAATTCACTTCGATCCTCATCATCCTCACTGCCTCGGTGTTCCTCCTCATCATCATCATCGCTTAGTTCGAGGTCAGAACATTGCTCACCTAAAGTTAGCTTCCGCTTGATCTGGAGCTCTCGACCTTCACCTGAAGACCCATTTGTCTCAACAGCAGAGTTCTCTGGAGTAGGCAGCTGTTCCCTGTTTCGTATCTTCTTTTTCTTTCCATGATACTTACGGTTCAGTATATTTAAAAACTGGTACCGTATTTTCCGTTCCGTGGCTATCCTCTTGTTGTGGTAGCTCACTGGCACCTCGAACATTGCTCAACTATGCCGCCTGCCGATTCTAATGATCTTCTGAAACTTAAATTCGATACTATGAGTTGAAGAGGAACTTTATTTGAAAACTTAACTAATATGTATTGAAAACTACATTAATTACTACTCTTTCTTTTTTGCGATGAGCTTGTGTTATTTACCTGCAAAAATTTTTTTCTGAAAAAAATATTGATCCAATATTTTGCACAGAAACTCCCGTAGCATATTTGAATATACTGCTAAGGGAATGATTAAAATTCATTTTGCAATGGAATGATTATGTATGGTGATGGCATATGATGAATATTTGCTATTAAGGATTGTAGATGCAACAGTTGCAATCTTCTATAAATGTCAAGTGGTTGTAAATGTAAATGGTATTGGTTACCTGCCAATGGTTGCTGAAGAATTCAAACTATGGAACCAGTACTTTGAAGTTAAAGTTCCGCTGTCTATGAAAAGCAGATGTTTCACATTATCTGGCTGTGCAACGGGTTTCATTATGGACTCTGTAACAGCTAACTGAACATATTTTATCCCCACAAGCTGCACAATTTGACAAGCTGTCGTACCCGCCGCAAATGGAGCATATTGTTATCAACGGAAGCACCTTGAAGTACTTTTTGTTGTAAACGTTATGAAATATTATACTTCGATTGATCTGATCCATTGTTTCCAAGTAAGTATGGAGCTTACGCTTGGAGGTCATAGCCTTTCGGAGTGCTGCGGTACGAGTGGATGATTTCTTTCGCTGGTCTTGTGTTTTGGGCTGTTTTGTAGATTTATATGACATTAGTACTGAATTTGGTATTTCGAAACGGTTATTTGCGGAACCACGAGCTGCCGTTCCAGAACTACTACTGCCATTGCCATCCCCAGCACTGCTCAAAGCTGTGGTCACATTGTCAATTCTATCTCTGGAAATCCCTGAGGTTGTACTCAGAAGGATTGGAACATCTGAGATATCCTTGATATTTTCTGTATCTAGTTCCATAAATCTTCTTTTTGATCGTATTAGTTCAGTTTCTGAAAACTTATTTGCCTTTTCTATCTGAGAGTTATCCTTGTCACTGCTATTATTTCCAGAATTTTGTGATGTGTATAATTTTGCTTCCAAATCAGCTAAGGAATAATTGATCCGCTTTGCAGATCTTGAGGAAGATAGCTTGTTCCCTTTCCTTTTCATCTTTGCTATCGCATTTTGCGACTTCCTCAGCTGCTCGGCATCCAAAGCAGAGTAGTATACGTTGGGATTGTAAGTTTTTGGATCGATTTCTTCAACGCTAAATGGTCGTGGCATAGTGGATCTCCGCGAAAGCCTCTAGTGGTTGTTTGAGATGAAGGCCGTTATATCGTAGGACTGTTAATATTGTAGGTGAGTTAATCTGGTAGGTCTGTAATCTTGTAGATCTGTAATCTTGTAGGTCTCTAATCTTGTAGGTCTGTTGATGTTATAGGACCGTTGATGTTGTAGGTCTGTTGATGTTATAGGACCGTTGATGTTGTAGGACCGTTGATGTTGTAGGACCGTTGATGTTGTAGGACCGTTGATGTTGTAGGACCGTTGATGTTGTAGGACCGTTGATGTTGTAGGACCGTTGATGTTGTAGGACCGTTGATGTTGTAGGACCGTTGATGTTGTAGGACCGTTGATGTTGTAGGAC